>JAJSOM010000085.1:0-50399 GCA_023052935.1 Piezodorus guildinii
AACAGTTTGACCACCGTTTTTCAACAAGAGTGAAAAATTATTATAGCTTAGTTGTCCCAAGACCAAAACATACCTGAACGACACATCAGACTTGTTATTCTAGAATAGAATTTTTTTTTTTCCCGTGGCGCAACAGGCCGTGTAGGCCCTAGGCCTCGCGGTGTAATCTCCGTGGGAGGTTACACCCACGTTTCGTGATGCATTTTCTAGTGTAGCCACCATTTGGCTGACGGGTCTCACATACCCGGGGGAGAGTCTGTGAGTGAATCCCCATTTAATTACATTCTTATAAAAGCCCCGTTGGGACTGGGATTCGAACTCACAACTTTGGCATGTGAAACTAGCGCGCTAGCCACTCAGCCACGACCCCCCTCTAGAATAGAATAGAATAGAAAAATAATTTTTATTCTGGGACTGGGTCCCTTAAGAACAATATGATATGTACAATTAATATATACAATGTGTCTGGCCACAAGACCAAAGGATTATAATTAATTCTTATTTACAAAGCTTTAAGAAGAAAAGTAGGATACAATAAAACAAAAGAGCAAAATAACTAAAAGAGTAAAATAAATGACTAACTTCTGATATGTTGAACAAAACTTAACATTGAAACTGATTCATAATAATTGATCGATACAGAATCATGAACAATAAGTAATACATTTTCTTTTTGTTCTTCTTCTATTACTACTGTTTGCAATAATATTCCTGTAAATATTCAATTTTCTCACACAAATCCTCCAAAGTATTCAAATTATTCCTGCAATGTTAAAATACGGGGAAAATCCCTCAGTGAAGAAAAAATTGCTGAATTATTTAATTCAAATTACTCATCACTATAGACATATCGAAGCCAGCCTGCGTCACACGTGGTGTCGAATGCCCAAAAAGCGGAAAAATTCAATATCTCGAAAACGGATTAGCGTAACTAATGAGAAAATTAAAGCATATTGGCAAGATAAAAAAAAAAAAAACGGAAACTTTCGAAAGAGATTGCACTTATGAAAACAGGTATTTTGAGTGCATATTGGAATTAAATAATACTTACGAATAAAAATTCAAGGAAGTTTATATGACTGGAGAATTTCGTAAATAATTAAACTAGGGATTCAAAGTCAAAGCTTACTCAAATTGAAAAGAAATTTACGATTTCAAATTCAAGGAATTATATTAACAGGTGTTTAGCTGTATCATTGATTTTCAGATGCTTTTTCTTTGGTTCGGGTCTCATGTTTGTGATAAAAGGATCTGAAGACTCCAGTAGCTGGTTTCGTAGTCTGGTATGTGGAAAACATATTCATTTTCCATCCCCTCGCTGAATATTTTTCTGAACCCGATTTACCTTGTTTGTTTTTTTATTAAAATGAGGCAAGAAAACTATTACATAGAGCTGTCACCATTGTATAAATGTTTTCCTCGTCAAGTTCAGGGTGATTTCTTCGAAGAAATACGTCTAAGTTTGTACCATCCCACAAGCACTCTCACAAATCGCGGTATTTAATTTTGAAAGAGATCATGGCTAGACAACGTTAGCAACTTGACTGAACTGGAATTAAAAGTGTTTTGACGTGGGGACATGTATTATCTGAGCCAATCAGGTAAGCAAAATAGTGCACCAAACAAGAAGGTACTCTAATCCTTTCTTTTCTTTGCGATGTGATGATCGGATAGGCAGAAAAAGGCAGATGATTTTTGTTCTAATATTTATTTTAACGCGTCTATTTTGAGAAAATACCTTCCCCATCCCGGATGAAGACAGAGCTTTTTTTGTTGCACTACCTTTTAAAAATGTTTACGGTAGTTCGTAACTTTGGTTAAGTTACGTGATCAAAAATATTTTTTTGAACCATTCATCTTATTTGTTGCATATTTAAACATCCTAGAACAGGAATAAAACATTAGAATTATTTCAATATTTTTCCCAGTTATATAGCAAACTCTGAAAGTTAGGTATGATTTAAGCAAAGCTTCCACTATCTTGACTTTAAGCATCAATAAATGGGGCTAAACATTAGTCTGGATGAAATTTGTGCCACATTTAGATGCAGTAGCTAATGTACAACAGAAACACGAGCCAGATGATCAAAATAAAAAATTTCGAAAAATCGAATTTTTCCGCATTTGCCCCACTGTGCCTTTTTATTTTTTCAATTACTGTTTCTTACTGTGTACTATGTTATGTTTCTTTATAATTGCTTATTATGTAATTCAATCTTGTATTTACTTGCCTTAATTTTATATCTTGCTCATATGAATTTGTATTCTTTATTTCTTTTGGTTTAGTCAATTACTGTATACTGTTTTACTATTCTTATAATTGTTTTTTATATTAATTAGGTATCATATAATTTTGTATTGCATGCCATAATTTTATATCTTGTATATATGTATATGAAATCCTAATAGATTTTTACCTTAGTCAATTACTAGTTCATACTATGTTACTTTTTCTTTATAATAGTATTTTCTTTATATTCCTTAAGTATTTATTGTTTTTTGCTGTGTAATGTGTTACTGTTTCTTTAAAAAAATTGTATTATAATATTTAAGTATTGTATTGTATACTGTGTACACTGTTACTGTTTGTTGTTGTATTGGGTTGTTTCACATGAAATGTCCGTTTTTATAGTTTCTGAAATATATAAAGGATTTTGCAGGTCTCTCTTGTTTTCTTCTGAATGTTTACATATTTAAAGTAAACATTTACTAATCCTCTACCTTTGTATTATAAACATTAGTTTTCAAATCAATTACCCACTTTTTAGTATACCTCCAAATATGAACATGGAAACACTAAGTTTTCAGCTGGGGATACCGACTTGGAAAACTTACCCCGAGGAAGACCTCCGTCCGTAATAGACAACGATGTCCTCAAATATATAGTAGAAAAAAAACCATACCAAACAGTTAAAGGACTCTCAGCAAAACTAAATGTAAGTGCATCTACCGTTTCCAGACATTTAAAGTGTATTGGGAAAGTAAAAAAGCTCGATACATGGGTACCTCATGATCTCACTGAGCGGCAGCAAGACCCCATGTTTCAAGACATACCGTGCAAAAATTTAAAGAACTGGGCTACGAAGTTCTTCCGCAACCACCATATTCTCCCGACTTGTCTCCAACAGATTACCACCTGTTCAGGAATTTAGAAAACTTCGTCAAAGGAAAACTTTTTGAAAATGATGATCAAGCGAAAAGTGCGTTTTCAGATTTTGTTTCACTTCAAAGCTCAGTTTTTCAGTTCGGGGATAAAAAAGAAGGTGTCACGTTGAGAAAAATGTGTAGAAAAAGAAGGTAAATACTTCGAATAAAATTATCTTGTTTTCATATCGTATTTTTAATAAAAATCCTTTACCTTGAAAATGGGCATTTCATGTGACACAACCCAATAAATTAAAGCAAAATAGCTAGCTACCCATCATATCATTTTCACTAATACTTAACCCAGGATTCGATGTATTTCCTCCATAGAGCAACATAACAGACTGACATAATTACTGGTACATAGCTAAGTATCGATATTAGTGCCACAACATGGACTCAGCTAATGGACAGTTGGATAACTGCCAGGGAACAGGAGCTTGTTGAAGAACTGCAGAGAGTGCTGACTTTCACGCTCCGTGGGATCCTGACGTTCTGGGTCAACGCATCTCATCCTGTCTTTTCGGTATTTTAGGTCATTATTTTGTTTTTTTATAAGAAGTATTGGGAAACATAAAAATAAAAATCTGGTGCGGGCAACACACAACTTTCATTTACCTCGATTTTTACAATCAATGAAAGAATTTCCAAATACAGTTAGAGATAAAAATACGTGAAACTATTAAGGAATTAATCAAATTGAATTTCTAAAGAAACATGTGTTTCATTAAAAAATCTATTATATCATTATCTAAAATAATCAGTTAGTTTTATGTTCATTTCGTCACTCTCTATTAAATTTTAAAAGCTTGTGTATGATATGATATTTTTTCTAAAATCTTTAGCTTTCCATCGGTATATCATACATGTATATTACTGCTCTTATGTTCAAAAACGAAAAATTGCATTAAAAAAATATTTTTTCTGTTTTCTCCTTTAGTTGGGTATCGAATTTATTCAATTTATATATTTACCTGTTTTTCATCAGCGTTAACAAGATAATCTAGTTATTTTTATTGAATCTACAAAATTAAAGATACTTTAGGGGAAGAAAATTTAAAATATCGGCATTTAAGCCCTGTGAGGCCATTTTAATCAGAATAAAACCTACATGATATTAAAGCCCATTAAATTTTACATCGATATAGCGAGTTTAATCAAAATCGTCAGAACGGTTTTTGATTAAAAGGTGCAAAATGTATGGTATAAAGTGCCTCTTCTGGTAAGCTTATTTTGATGAAAAAAGTTTTGATGTCATATAGATAATATGGTTATTTTTATAAAGTATACAAAATTAAAGGTACTTAACAAGAAGAAAATTTAAAATATCGGCATTTAAGCCCTGTCAGACCATTTTTATCCAAATAAAACCTACATGATATTATAGTCCAATAAATTTTACATCGATATAGCGAGTTTAATCAAAATAGTCGGAACCGTTTTCGAGAAAATCGAAAAAAGGTGCTAAATGCATGGTATAAAGTGCCTCTTCTGATAAGCTCATTTTGATGAAAAACGTTTTGTCTCGTCTCGGGCGTATAGTTGTCTTAAATATGAAATTTCAGTTTCACAGGACTTACCGTTTCCGCCCGGGAGTTACCACACACACACAGACACACACACAGACCTTTTTGCGGGACTTGGTTATTTGGATTTAGGGGACCCTAAAACGTGTATTTCCGTTGAAAACTGGAATTCGAATATTTTCACGACCGCAATACTTTCCCTTTCTATATATAGTAAGTGAAAGTAAAAATACGAGGCATGTTTTTAAGTAAGAACCGTTTTGGAATTAAAAAAAAAAGACGTGCAAAGATATCGCAATAATTTTATTTTTACATGAAAGTCTGTACCTTTATCTACTTTTCTACATAATTTCCATGAATTTTGAGGCACTTTTCATTACGCGGCACCAGTTTTTGAATACCCTCCTCAAAAAATTCTGCCGCCTGACTTGTTAACCACTGCATCATAAATGTTTTGACTTCGTTATCGTCTTGCGTGCAATCCAGAACGAAAGACGTGGCAAGTTCAGTAAGGGTATCGTTTTGCTGCATGACAATGCCCGTCCACATGTGGCTAATCGGACCAAAGATCTCACCAAATCATTTAAATGGGAAACTCTAGATCATCCTCCATACAGCCCTGATCTGGCGTCCAGGGACTACCATTTGTTCCTGCACTTGAAGAAACACCTGGGCGGTCGGCGTCTTCAAGACGATAACGAAGTCAAAACATTTGTGATTCAGTGGTTAACAAGTCAGGCGGCAGAATTTTTTGAGGAGGGTATTCAAAAACTGGTGCTGCGTTATGACAAGTGTATTAAGGTACAGGCTTTCATGTAAAAATAAAAATTATTGCGATATCTTTGCACGACTTTTTTTACTTTCACTTACTATATATAGTAAGGAAAGTATTGCGATCGTGAAAATTTTCGAATTCCAGTTTTCAACGGAAATACACGTTTTAGGGTCCCCTGAGTCCCAATAACCAAGTCCCACAAAAAGGTCTGTGTGTGTGTGTGTGTGTGTGTGTCTGTGTGTGTGTGTGTGTGGTAACTCCAGGGCGGAAACGGTAAGTCCTATGAAACTGAAATTTCATATTTGAGACAACTATACGCCCGAGACGTGACAAAACTTTTTTCATCAAAATGAGCTTACCAGAAGAGGCACTTTATACCATGCATTTTGCACCTTTTTTCGATTTTCTCAAAAACGGTTCCGACGATTTTGATTAAACTCGCTATATCGATGTAAAATTTAATGGGCTTTAATATCATGTAGGTTTTATTTGGATACAAATGGTCTGACAGGGCTTAAATGCCGATATTTTAAATTTTCTTCCCCTAAAGTACCTTTAATTTTTTAGATTCAATAATAATAACTAGATTATCTTGTTAACGCTGATGAAAAACAGGTAAATATATAAATTGAATAAATTCGATACCCAACTAAAGGAGAAAACAGAAAAAATATATTTTTAATGAAATTTTTCGTTTTTGAACATAAGAGTAGTAATATACATGTATGACATACCGTTGGAAAGCTAAAGATTTTAGAAAAAATATCATCTCATACACAAGCTTTTAGAAGTTAATAGAGAGCGATGAGAAGAAGATAAAACTAACTGATTATTTTAGATAACAATATAAGAGATTTTTTAATAAAACACATGTTTCTATATAAATTTAATTTGATTAATTCCTTAATAGTTTCACGTATTTTTATCTCTAACTGTATTTGAAAATTCTTTCATTGATTTTAAAAATCGAGGTAAGTGAAAGTCGTGTGTTGCCCGCACCAGATTTTTTTTATTTCAAAACGGTACTTACTTAAAAAACATGCCTCGTACATTTATATCTGGTGCGGGCAACACAAGACTTTTACTTACCTCGACTGTTAACATGAAGTTATAAACTATTAAATGCACTTCAATATGAAAAATATTTCAGTTGATTTTAATAAAACGTGTATTCATTTTCGTTGGAAAAATGTTATTCAGATTAAATGACATAACTACATTAAATTTTTAATCTATACTAATATTATAAAGCTGAAGAGTTTGTTTGTTTGTTTTAACGCGCTAATCTCAGAAACTACTGGTTCAAATTGAAAAATTCTCTTTATGTTGGATAGTCCATTTATCGAGGAAGAATAAGACTAATAGGAACGAAGAATCTGTGAAAAATCTGAAAAAAAAACGGGGAAAATTAACCTCGCATCCCAACGATTCCAGATGATTTACCTTTAAATTTTAAAATAATTCAATGTCTCATTAATTTAACTTTAGTCGTAACAATTAATAAATCACATGAGCAAACATTAAAACACGTAGGAATCGATTATATCCATTTTCATGGAATTAACTACGTTTACATTCTGAATTCGTTTTCATTGAGGATCAGCATTGTAGTTTATTGCAAACCAACGTGAGTGACGGTTCGGTTCATTTTCGACATATTATGCTGTTCTTTTTTTAAAAAGGGAAAAAAGAATCCCAAACTGCAAAAAAGATTCGTGCCGTGTATGGCAGCGATTCAATTGCTGATAGCACGGTTCAAAAGTGGTTTTCGCGGTTTATATGAGGAGATTTCAATTTGGAAGACCAACCCCGGGCTGGCCAGAGTTCAACTCTTGACATCGAGAATATTATGACGGCCATCAAAAACAATCCACGCGAGCAACAGCTAGTCAGCAATAAATTTATTCCCTATTCGTCACTTTATATTACCTTTTACAACTTTGTGTATTAAATAATATTTTTCTGTTCCTAATAAGAGTATGTACCTAGTAGAGATGTGTTTGTCGGAAACATTCCATAAAGTTAGAATCGGTCATAATTACTCCGAGAGATTTAAGGTGCGATTGGGTTTGAAACAGGGTGACTCCCTTTTACCTGTGTTATTTAATATAGCTTTAGAATATGTTATAGAAAAGGTGATGTGTACCGAGAAAGGCTTAAATATGGGTGACAAGATTCCGGTCTTGGGATATGCCGATGATCTGGTACTGCTAGGTGAAGACACGGAAACCATACAACTAAATACAAGTGTGTTAATAAAAACCGGTAAAGAAATAGGACTCGAATTAAATACCGATAAGACGAAATATATGATTAGTAGCAGAAACGGTGTCGATCTCGGTGATATTGATGTATCAGGACAAACATTTGAACACGTAGAGAAATTCAAGTATTTAGGTTCAATTATGACTAGAAAAAATGAAATCCAGGAAGAAATAAAGTCCCGGTTAAAGGTGGGAAATGCGTGTTATTATTCAGTCGCTAAGTTACTTGGGTCGCGGCTTCTATCTAAAAACTTAAAGGTTAGAATTTATAAAACTATTATTCTTCCAACGGTTCTTTACGGTTGTGAAACGTGACTGCTTACTTTGAGCATGAAAAACGGCTTAAGGTTTTCGAAAATAAGGTATTGCGTAAAATATTTGGTCCGAAGAGAGATGAGGCCACTGGGGAGTTTAGAAGGTTGCACAACGCGGAATTGCGGAACTTGCATCCTGTGAATATAATTGAGCTCATTGCATCGCGGAGACTCAAATGGGCGAGTAAAGTTGTTGGGCTCGATGACGAGCGGATTCCGAGAAAGTTGGTATTTGCTGATCCGACTGGTAGGCGTCCGAAAGGTAGGCCGAAGCGGAGATGGGAGGATTGCGTTAAGGCTGATCTCGGGAGCTTGGGCCTGAATGGTGAACATTGGACGAGTCTGTGTAGGCGGAATTTGGTGGTATCGGCATCGAACCTTCGGGTTCGCTAAGCCTATTATTATAATAAGAGTATGAAAAAAAAAATTACATAAAACAATAGTTTTGCTCTTTTATCCTTTAGGTGGTCATCAAATTCGTCCAAATTATATATTTGACCGTCCTTCATCGATGTCAAGTTGACATGGTTAATAATTTGAAATGTACAAAATTAAAAGTAGTTTAGAAGAAGAAAAAATAAAAGATCCGCATTTAAGCCCTTTCAGACTATTTCAATCAGAATGGAACCTAGATCAGCCACGGTTTTTCTTCTCATATATAACAAGGTAAGGAAATTCTAATTCCAATCATTTTCTACATAAAATACCATTATTATATTGAAATGTGCGTTTCTGAAAATTAAAATTTTTATATCAAATTTATGTGGCTGCAAGAAGGAATACTATGAAAAAACTTAATTTAATTGGGAACCTACAAAAATCTAAGCGACGCAATTAATTTGTTTAAAACGGCCTAAAAACTGATTATTAGGTTAAAACTATTTATCAAAGTAATAGCAGTGATTCAAGACTTACTAAATGAACCAATAAAAATGAAGTAAACAAATTAATGGTGATGTATTACGGTGTTAGGTGCTTCTGCCGTAAAATAAGAAATATGGTGCCTTTTGGAATGGAATGAAAGGAAAGGTTATATCTGTTTACATAGGATATAGTACCTTTTGGAAGGAAATGTTTTTAGTACCTTTTGGAATGAAATGAAATGTGGATTTATTACCTTTTGGAATGGAATGCAATTTTCAAACACATTTTCAATGGATTTATTTTTTTTTTAGATAAAATCTGATAACCGATTTAGATAAAACTAAACCATTAGTATACAAATATGTCAAAATATAAATTTTGAAAAAAATGTCCTTTAGTACCTTTTGGAAATCAACGTCTCAATTGAGACAAAAGGTGCTTATATTTTCTACTATACAGCAGAAGCTACTAACTCCGTAATATATTACCATTAATTTATTGTTTTCTTCATTTTGTGTATATTTATTGGTTCATTTAGTACGTCTTGAATCACTGCTATTATTTTTATCAATATTTTTCAACTAATAATCAGTTTTTAGGCTGTTTTAAACAACTTAGTTGTGTCGCTTTGATTCTTGTCGGTTGTCAATTAAATTAAGTTTCATAGTATTTCTTCTTGCTGTAACATAAATTTAGTTAAACAAATTTTAGAAACTCACATATTAAATAGTATTTGATCTAGCAAATAGTTGGAATTAGCATTCCACGAACTTGCTAAATATGAGAAAAAAGCGTGCCTGATCTAACTTAATAATAGATTTTTTTAATGTAAAATAAAAGCTCAAAAGTCATTTATTTATAGTCTCTATAGTTAAATATTGTTTACACGTAGTTAATAATATAGATAAATTTGCTAAATTCGCACAAATAGTAAATACTAGTTCAAAACAAGCTTCATAATTACATACTTTCTTATTATAGTGCCATTTACAGATAAAATGTCGTTTGGATGTTTTATTTCTTCATGAAGAATAGATAATCAATTTAATTAACCAACAAAGAAAGATATTTCTCATAGGGAGAATAAGGAAATATACATATAACTTAATAATTAACAATACAAAGACGTCAGTTATCGGTAATGTTGTATTAGGAAGGTTATATTGACTGTTACCAACTTACAGGCGTTATATTCTTCCAAAAAGTACTAAGTCCCTTTTAATTCTTTTCAAAAAGTACTATATCCACATTTCATTCCAAAAAGTTCTATGTCCATATTACATTGTTTAAAAGTCATCAGAAAAGTGCAATAATTCGGAAAAATTAGTTAGTAACACGCTTTAAAATCAACTTTAGATTTTAATAAAAAAAGAATCACGTAAATTGGTCCAATAATAAATAAATGGCAGATTTTTGCGTTTCCTGTAAAATTGTCTAAAGTGAATATAGTACCTTTTGGAAATCAACGTCTCAATTGTCGGCCGTGATTGAATAGTCGTTTTGTTTTTTTAGAACATTATATTGATAGAGACTGTGAGAGCGAGGTATGTAACGACAAGTGGACACATTGGGCATTGCTCAAACCTGCCGCAGAGTGACCAGTTCATTTGCGGTCCGCTTGCCCAATGCAGCCTCCGCCTACAGACAATACCGCACCTTACACACTCTCCTCACTCACAAAGTCGACTTACGTGACTGTGAAATCGGTTACGTCAGGGTTCAAATTTTACATAAAGCTCCCGAAGGAAAATCTGAAAGCATTTCCCCACCTCGGGGCAGATCGCGGGGGGAGGGAAAGTCTTGCCCCACCGCCGCCTGCCGCTGGCCCTCCGCTCAGTTCAGATGGACCGCGCGCGGTTGGTTATCCTCTTTTTCGGGGCGCTCGCCTGGGCGGAGCCGAGGAGGAGCAAGAGTGATCAGTGGGGGAGGAAGGATCTTTTCGGCCTCCAGGAGGACCCCTCTCCTCTGGTTCCATACTCTTCGTATCTCGGGGAGTTAGCGCCTTTCTGGAGTTTCCAGACCAACGGGAAGTTTAACCTGATAGACATTAACGAAGAGCCTAGGAGGAGAGCGCGTGCTGCGTTCGAACTAGCTTGGAACAGGCTGGGTCGTGACATACCTGCACAGGATCGACTCGACACGGCGGCTTCCGAACTGGTCGAGACAGACCCTGAGCCACCCAGGCGGCCTGAAGAGTTCATCAGCGACCAAGAGAGGCCAAGAGACGTGCCGACGAGGCCGAAGTACGGACTGCCGGGAGGATGGGCCAGGGGACAGATGCCGGACAAGAAGGTGGACATCGGGTTCGTTCCCTTGCAGATCTACAGCCAGACCAGGAGGTACGATCTGGAAGAGCACCTCCCGCGGGAGAGGGCCGTGGAGGAAGCGGAGACGGACGAAGAGAAGTTGGCGGCGCCCAGGCTTCGAGAAGTACTGCGGAACAAAAAACTACATGAGGTAGGTCCCTATAACTAACAATAGTGTTATTTCTACATCAAACATATGCAACCGATCAACAACACATATAAAATATTTGTAAATTTCAATGGTTATTAAGGTTATGAATATTTACTATTTTGCTTTCATTTACTTATATGTGAAATACATAGTTAGAGGAAGTAATGTGATAGTGAAAATTGTATAGTTTTTACCAAAAATCCGCGTTTTAGGGTTCCATGAATCAAATGACCAGGTCCGTGCAGGTGTGTGTATAGGTGGTGAATCTAGCTCGAAACGATAGTTTGTAAAAAACTGAAATTTTATATTTTGAGAGCGTGAAATGTCACATCAAGTTTTTCACAAAAATTGACGAACCAGACAAGCTCCTTTGTTTCTTTCATTTAGTACTACTACGATTGTGATTTAACTCTCTATAAAGATTTAAAATTTAATGGACTTTAATATGAATGAAATATTAACCATATCATCTTATAATCGTAGATAAAAAAAATCTGGTGGGGACAACACACGACTTTCACTTAACCTATTTTAAAAATCAATTAAAGAATTTTCAAATATAGTTAGAGAAAAAAATACGTGAAACTATCAAAGAATTAATTAATTTGAATTTCTATAGAAACATGTGGTTTATTAAAAAATCTATTATATTATTATCTAAAATAATCACATAGTTTTATCGGCTTTTCATCACTCTCTATTAAATTTTAAAATGTTATCTATGAGATAATATTTTTTCTAAAATCTTTAGCTTTCCAACGGTATATTATACGTATATATTACTTTTCTTATGTTCAAAAACGAAAAATTGCACTAAGAAAATATTGTTTCTGTTTTCTCCTTTCGTTGGTTATCGAATTCATTCAATTTATCTGTTTACCCGTTTTTTATCAGTGGTAAAAAGATAATATAGTTATTTTTATAGAATCAACAACATTAAAGGTACTTTAGGGGAAGAATGTTTAAAATATCGGCATTTAAGCCCTGTCAGACTATTTTAATCAGAATGAAACCTACATGACGTTTAAGCCTATTAAATTTTACATCGATATAAGGAGTTTAATCAAAATCGTCGAAACCGTTTTCGAATCGAAGAAAGGAACAAAATGCATTGTATAAAGTGACTCTTCTGGTAAGCTCATTTTGATGAAAAAGGTTTTGTAACGTCTCGGACGTATATTTGTCTTAAATATGAAATTTCAGTTTCAACCGCCCGGGAGTTACCACACACACACACACGGGACTTGGTTATTTGGACTCAAGGGACCCTAAAATGTCTATTTCTACTGAAAACTGGAATTCGAAAATGTTCACGATCGCAATACTTTCCCTTACTCTATATAGTAAGTGAAAGTAAAAATAGGAAAATATGTAAGTTTGACAGATTTGATATCCAAATAATAATAATAATAATAATCTTGGCACGTAAGACATCAAATTTTAAGAGGGGGTAATTTTTTTTTCTCATTACAAAGATTCATAATAGAAAATGATAAACCAAAAGCATTTATACAAGACTTCTTCACTATTTCGTTCGATTTTTATTCAGGTAAATTTCCTTACTCTAGAAAACCTTAAAAAATAATAACAGAGTTATCAGAGAATCACGTCTTTAAAAATATCAATTTTATGCGGAGATTACAACTCATATAAGTTGACACTTTTGATGTAAGATTTTTTTTTTTATCTCCTCATATCGGTTTCATGATCCAGAAAAACATTTCATTTTTCTATCGGGTTCAGAATAAGTTTGCAGTGTTTTTTAATATTTCAATTTAATCCTCTTTGTGCTTATAAAATCATGTTTACTTAAATAAATAAATTCTTTATTATTCTGGGACATGTCCCTTTGAGAATAAAATATACAGAATGTACAAAAGGGCTTTAGAGCCTTAGAGTAAATTAAATTAATACAAACAAGTTAATAATTACTGGTATAAAATAGACATTTTTCAATGAGAAAAAAATTATATATATATATATATATATATATATATATATATATATATATATATATATATATATATATATATATATATATAAAAGCTTATTTACAATTCTATTGAGCCTGGGTATTCATAAAGTGATCGAATATACGTGATTTAAAGGTAGGAAGAGAATTGGAGTGACGGATGGTAGGAGGGATAGAATTCGGATGGAAGCGGGCGTTTCCAAAATACATTTTTTAGTTGAAAGAATCAATACTTATTCCGATTCACAAAAAAGGACCGAGGTCGGATTGTAACAACTATCGTGGGATCTCTCTTCTCCCAGTATGCTATAAAATATTCTCGTCAATTCTAACTAGTCGAATCACGGAATACGCTGAGGAAATTATCGGAGATTACCAATGCGGTTTTAGGCGGAATCGCTCGACTATTGACCAAATATTTTCCTTACGTCAAATATTAGAGAAAAAATTAATACAAACAATGGAATACAACGGTGTAGTCCATCAACTTTATATCGATTTTAAAAAGGCTTATGATTCCATAGACCGTCAGAAGCTATATAACATCATGATTGAACAGGGAATACCTAGAAAGTTAGTAAACCTAGTAGAGATGTGTTTGTTGGAAACATTCCATAAAGTTAGAATCGGTCATAATTACTCCGAGAGATTTGAGGTGCGATTGGGTTTGAAACAGGGTGACTCCCTTTTACCTGTGTTATTTAATATAGCTTTAGAATATGTCATAGAAAAGGTGATGTGTACCGAGAAAGGCTTAAATATGGGTGGCAAGATTCCGGTCTTGGGATATGCCGATGATCTGGTACTGCTAGGTGAAGACACGGAAACCATACAACTAAATACAAGTGTGTTAATAAAAACCGGTAAAGAAATAGGACTCGAATTAAATACCGATAAGACGAAATATATGATTAGTAGCAGAAACGGTGGCGATTTTGGTGATATTGGTGTATCAGGGCATACTTTTGAACACGTAGAGAAATTTAAGTATTTAGGTTCAATTATAACTAGAAAAAATGAAATTCAGGAAGAAATAAAGTCCCGGTTAAAGGTGGGAAATGCGTGTTATTATTCAGTTTCTAAGTTACTTAGTTCGCGGCTTTTATCTAAAATCTTAAAGGTTAGCATTTATAAAACTATTATTCTTCCAACGGTTCTTTACGGATGTGAAACGTGGCCGCTTACTTTGAAGGATGAACAACGGCTTAAGGTCTTCGAAAATAAGGTATTGCGTAAAATATTTGGTCCAAAGAGAGATGAGGCCACTGGGGAGTTTAGAAGGTTGCACAACGCGGAATTGCGGAATTTGTATCCTGTGAATATAATTGAGCTGATTGCATCGCGGAGTGTGTGTAAAGGGTGAAGTAAAGTTGTTGGGCTCGATGGTGAGCGGATTCCGAGAAAGTTGGTATTTGCTGATCCGACTGGTAGGCGTCTGAAAGGTAGGCCGAAGCGTAGATGGGTGGATTGCATTAAGGCTGATCTCGGGAGCTTGGGCTTGATTGGTGAACATTGGACGAGTCTGTGTAGGCAGAATTTGGTGGTATCGGCATCGAACCTTCGGGTTCGCTAAGCCTATTATTATTATTATTATTATTTCCAAAAAGAGAAATCCACTGCACAAACGGTTAAGAGGGTTTGCAGTGTGTATGGCGATGAAGCCTAAGGAGAAAACCGTGTTTTGTTTGGTCCAGAACCGGAAATTTTGACTTGTAAGACGCAATGTGATAGGGTCGTCCTGTGTTGTTGATGAGCAAATTAAAAAAAATTACCTGAAAGATAGCAAAATGTAATAAATCAAAATGGGTCATTTAGAATTGATTAAAAATATTTACAAGAATCTTAATTTCATATTTAATTGAAATTACCAGAAAAAAACTCTGCGAACTTATTATACAATTCAATATATCTTTAATATATCGTATTGCATCTGCTATATCATTATTATATATATATATATATATATATATATATATATAATGATTATTAAAAAAAATATATATATTATTCTCAATTTTTAATAATAACCGATTTATGAGAATTACATCTTTTATATATTGTGACTTGGCCATATAAGAATTTTTACTTTCACTTACTATATATAGTAAGGGAAAGTATTGCGATCGTAAAAATTTTCGAATTCCAGTTTTCAACGGAAATTGACATTTCAGGGTCCCTTGAGTCAAAATAACCAAGTCCCGCAAAAAGGTCTGTGTGTATGTGTGTGTGTGTGTGTGGTAACTCCCGGGCGGAGATGGTAAGTCCTATGAAATTGAAATTTTATATTTAAGACAAGTATACGCCCGAGACGTGACAAAACTTTTTTCATCAAAATGAGCCTACCAGAAGAGGCACTTTATACCATGCATTTTGCACCTTTTTTCGATTTTCTCAAAAACGGTTTCGACGAATTTGATTAAACTCGCTATATCGATGTAAAATTTAATGGGCTTTAATATCATGTAGGTTTTATTTTGATAAAAATGGTCTGACAGGGCTTAAATGCCGATATTTTAAATTTTCTGCCTCTAAAGTACCTTTAATTTTGTAGATTCTATAAAAATAACCAAATTATCTTGTTAGCAATGATAAATAAAAGCTAAATATGTAAGTTGTGCGAATTTAAAAAACAACTAAGGTCCCTTGAGTCAAAATAAGGAGGAAGGTCCCTTGAGGAAGGTCCCTTGAGTCAAAATAACCAAGTCCCGCAAAAAGGTCTGTGTGTGTGTGTGGTAACTCCCGGGCGAAGATGGTAAGTCCTATGAAACTGAAATTTTATATTTAAGACAAATATACGCCCGATACAGTACAAAACCTTTTTCATTTAAATGAGCTTACCAGAAGAGCCACTTTATACCATGCATTTTGCACCTTTTTTCGATTTTCTCGAATCGGTTCCGATGATTTTGATTAAACTCGCTATATGGATTTAAAATTTAATAGGCTTAAACGTCATGTAGGTTTCATTCTGATTAAAATGGTCTGACAGAGCTTAAATGCCGATATTTTAAACTTTCTTCCCCTAAAGTACATTTAATTTTGTAGATTCTATAAAAATAAACTATATTGCCTTGTAACCATTTATAATTAACAACCAAATATGCATGTTGAGCGAATTTGACAAAGGAGAAAACTGAAAACATATTTTTTTAATGCAATTTTTTTATTTTGAATATAGCAACAGTAATATACACTGATAAATATCTATATCAAAGATACAGAAAAATGTAAAGTTCTCTGGAATCGACACGACATGATGAACATAAATTAATAAAATCTGGTGCGGGCAACACACGACTTTCACATACCTCCATTTTTAAAATCAATGAAAGAATTTTCAAATACAGTTAGAGATAAAAACCCGTGAAACTATTAAAGAATCAGTTAATTTTATCGGCTTTTTATCACTCTCTATTAACTTTTACAAGTACTCTTGTGTATTAGACAATATTTGTTTCTAAAATCTTTAGCTTTTCAACGGTGTATTACACATGTATATAACTGTTCTTATGGTCAAATACGAAAAATTACATTCAAAAAATATTTTTCAGTTTTCTCCTTTATTTACTATTCACATTTGCTCTACTTGCCTATTTAGCTGTTATATATCAATGCTAACTAGATAATATGGTTATTTTTATAAAATATACAAAATTAAAGGTAATTTAGAAGAAGAAAATTTAAAATATCGGCATTTAATCCCTGTCAGCCTATTTTTATCAGAATAAACCTACATGATATTAAAGCTCATTAAATTTTACATCGATATAGCGAGTTTAATTAAAATCCTCGGAACCGTTTTTGAGAAAATCGATAAAAGGTGCAAATTGCATGGTATTAAGTAGCTCTTCTGGTTAGCTCATATTGATGAAAAAGGTTTTGTCACGTCTCGGTCGTATAGTTGTCTTAAATATGAAATTTCAGTTTCATAGGACTTTTCGTTTCCGCCCGGGCGTTACTACACACGGACACACACACAGACCTTTTTGTGAGACTAGATTTTTAGTTATATAAATCATTTATTTTGGCCATCTCTTTTTCATATTATCGATTTTTAAAGCGATTATATTAAATTATTCGGACGTATTTGAAATAGCGGCCTATTAGTATATATGTTTTTTACACACGAAAACACATGATACTATTGGTTTTGAGATCGTTCACTTGCGTATCGATTATTGTATACTCTTCAGGCATATTTGATAAATGGATCTATTATTATGTTGTTTTTTTTCACTCTTAGGATAACATGGTACTATTGATTCAAATATTGCGAGCTTGCGTATTGATTACTTTAAAACTCTTTTGAGGTATTTGATATAGGGGTCTATTATTATGTATTTTACTCGTGGAATCACATGTTACTATCAATTTTTTAATGGCGGGTTAGTGATTCCTCCTGCTTATAGGCCATCGGATATGCAAGGAAATGATTAGGCCGAGATCACGCTCAGCCGCCAGGTTTTTTTTTTTCAATTTTTGGAAACCTACTTTGTAGAGTACTAGCGACTCGACCTTACTTCGCACGGATGTCTTATCATTTATGTTAAAAAACCTTCAGTTTATTAAAAACCAATTAAAAGTTTATTACTTTGGGATTATGAATTCATCGTTACGAAAAGTGCACTTAGCAATAAAATATTATGTTTATTATATAACGTTTATTGATTCTTATATCTAATCATCAGCTGAAATTAAAAACATAAATTGGTCCAAAAATTAAAAATTGTTTAAGTTTATTTGATACTTTAAACGGTTCCTATTTTTAGATTATTACAATTTCAAATTTCATAAGAACTTTTTCTAACTACAATTTAATTTATTCATTTAGTTCCCTCTTACCTTACAGTGAAACTACTTTTTCTTTAACGATCTCAAAACATCAATAATTATCAACAGTATTAGTTTATAACAACTTTTTCTTTATTTTAGCAACTTACATAGGATTTGTTATATAATATCTTTTTTTAAACTCTTGACTACTGTATGAAGTATATAACCTGTACGATCACCATGAATCACCATAACCTCCCTAATTCACAACATTACGATTATCATTTGTGCATAAGTTTATCCGGATATAAAATCATTCTGTTTAATTGCCCGACTTACTTTATTGTTTATTAAGTTTTCTGAAATCTTGTGCTTTCCAACGGTACATTTGGAAGGATCTTCCTTGGACCTTTCCTGTATCAAACCATCAACTCCCAACATCCTTCCTATATCTATAATCTCCTGCAGTTCAAACCTTCAATTCATCCACAAGAGACCAGATTCCGTATGTCCAACCTTTATATCCCTTCCCACAGAATAAAAAAATATGAATGCTCCTTTCCTTCGCCTGTTCTACTAGTCTTTGGAATTCCCTCACATCAAACATCCGTCATGCTCCTTCCTTCTCCACATTCAAACACCTTCTCTTCCAGTAACCTTCAAGCATCCCAAAATGACGCTGCTCGTACAGTTTATATAACTGTACAATCGTTACAGTTTTTTTTCTTTTTAAATTGTTTATATTGTGATTATTATGTCTGTTATGTGATTAGAAGAGTTTTTTCGTATCATTGTAGAATATTATTTTTATTTATGTTTAATTAGTTTATTTTTCATTAATTCTTGTCCAGTTTAAGTTCCTTTATTATTTCAAAGCTCATGTTATTCTTAAAAGACCAAGTAACATAACAATGTAAATATTTATTTTTCTTCTTTTTATTATATATTTCTTCTTCTTCCAGTGGCGCGACAGGCCGTGTAGGCCCTGAGCCTCGCAGTGTAAACTCCTGGGAGATTAACACTCACGTTTCACGACGCAATTTTTAGTGTAGGGTCATCACTCCCTAATTTTTTGAGTAGCCACTATTTAGCTGACGAGTCTCACATACCCGGGGGAGAGGCTGTGAGTGAATCCCCATTTGTTTACATCCTAATAAAAGCCCCACCGGGACTGGGATTCGAACTCACAACCATAGCATGAGGGACTAGAACGCTAGCCACTCAGCGACGGGCTCATATTATAAATTTAAACTCATTTATTTTTCATTTTGTGCACAAAACTATTTTCTGAGGATTTTTTTAATTTTTTTATTTTAATTTTTATATTTTATGTATATATTCATCCATAATTGTAAACATTAGTTAATTATGTTCATTATGTCTGTTAGCCAGACATGTTGTATATTATAAACTGTGCAAATATGTTATTCTTAAGGGACACAGTCCCAGAATAATAATCAATTTCTATTCTATTCTATATTATACGTCTATGTCACTACTTATATTTCAGGAATAATTTTTTTATGACTTGGTCACAGAAAATTATTTTTTCCCGTTTAAGGAAAAGCTAAATTGCAATGTATTTTACGTATAATCCTTCATACGTATTATGGCCTAAATAATGGTGAAAACAGTATCAAAATCCGTCCAATGTTTTAGAAGGAGTTAGCGAAAGCCAATCCCGCTATCATTTTGTATATAGAGAGATATAATCTTAAAATTTAAACATTGTAAGTAGTTTTAGGTGAAATATTGGGTTGTCCGTTCTTATAGTTTCTGAAATACATAAAGGACACCCGAGGAAGACCTCCGTCCGTAATAGACAACGATGTCCTCAAACATACAGTATAAGGAAACCCCTACCAAACAGTTAAAGGACTCTCAGCATAACTAAATGCAAGTGCATCTACCGTTTCCAGACATTTAAAGTGTATTGGGAAAGTAAAAAAGCTCGATACATGGGTACCTCATGACCTCACTGAGCGGCAGCAAGACCCCATGTTTCAAAACATACCGTGCAAAAATTACCACCTGTTCAGGAATTTAGACAACTTCGTCAAAGGAAAACTTTTTGAAAATGATGATCAGGTGAAAAGTGAGTTTTCAGATTTTGTTTCACTTCAAAGCTCAGAGTTTTTCAGTTCGGGGATAAAAAAGTTGATGTCACGTTGAGAAAAATGTGTAGAAAAGAAGGTAAATACTTCGAATAAAATTATCTTGTTTTCATATCGTATTTTTAATAAAAATCCTTTACTTTGAAAACGGACATTTCATGTGACACAACCCAATAGTAATGAAGTTTCAATAGCAAGAGGAAACCAGAAGTTTAAAGTGTTATAGGATGTAAGAATGATAAAGTAGAAGATCGTTCTCATAGAGCACCTGAGACGAACTGTACTCTTCGAGTTACGCACTACGTGGTTCTTCCGCTGGCGTGACCAAGAACTTCCGCCTGAGTGTAATGGCGTGTATCCACTTCCTGCGATCTCTTGGACTCCTCCCTGATCGGATCCTTCCCCTCCCCCTTCTAGGCGGTCCGCTGCTAGGACAACTTCACGCTTTGACCAGATCAGTGATTGTCAAGAAAATCCGGTCATTGTTGTTTAACAGTTTCCAAGCCTTATCGAAACCTCCTTCCAAGACGAATCTGAAATGGAAAAGCTAAGTACCTTTCGAGTTGAATCAGGATTAAAACGTCTTTAAGGATATAAAGCTGACAGTTCTAGCACGAGCATCATGGAATCGCTTTTGATTGAGTCGTATCCCAATAATAGCTACATCAATAAACACAATGAAACTAGTTGTTACCCGCAGATCCCATTCAGAGTTTTTTATTGCAATCGATCCGTTTCAATTACCTGAAAAAAAATCTGGTGTTGGCAACACACGACTTTCACTTAACCCATTTTTAAAATCAATGAAAGAATTTTCAAAAACAGTTAGAGATAAAAATACGTGAACCTATTAAGGAATTAATTAAATTGAATTTATATAGAAACATGTGTTTCATAAAAAAATCTATTATATTATTATCTAAAATAATCAGTTAGTTTTATGTTCATTTCATCACTCTCAATTAACTTTTAAAATCCTTGTGTGTGAGACAATATTTTTTCTAAAATTTTTAGCTTTCCAACGGTATATCATACATGTATATTACTGCTCTTATGTTCAAAAACGAAAAATTGCATTAAAAAAATATTTTTTCTGTTTTCTCCTTTAGTTGGATATAGAATTTATTCAATTTATATATTTACCTGTTTTTCATCAGCGTTAAGAAGTTAATATAGTTATTTTTATTGAATCTACAAAATTAAAGGTACTTTAGAGGAAGAAAATTTAAAATATCGGCATTTAGGCCCTGTCAGACCATTTTAATCAGAATAAAACCTACATGATTTTGAAGCCCGTTAAATTTTACATCGATATAGCGAGTATAATCAAAATCGTCAGAACCATTTTCGAGAAAATCGAAAAAAGGTGCAAAATGCATAGTATAAAGTGGCTCTTCTGGTTAGCTCATTTTGATGAAAAAAGTTTTGTCACGTCTCGGGCATATAGTTGTCTTAAATATGAAATTTCAGTTTCATAGGACTTGCCGTTTCCGCCTGGGAGTTACCACACACACACACAGACACACTTACACACACACAGACCTTTTTGCTGGACTTGGTTATTTGGACTCAGGGGACCCTAAAACGTGTATTTCCGTTGAAAACTGGAATTAATGAATTTTCACAATCGCAATACTTCCCCTTACTATATATAAGAAGTGAAAGTAAAAAGAGTGCGTGTAACCTTTATACGCAATTGAAATAAAACTTCCTTGATATAGATAGGTGACGATTAGAATTAAATAAGTTGTGCTATAATTTAAAGGCTATAAATTGATTATATAGGAGCATTAATATATAAATTTTACTTTCACTTACCCATACATTAAATATTGGGTTGTTTCACATGAAATGTCCGTTTTTATAGTTTCTGAAATACATAAAGGATTTTGCAGGTCTCCGTTGTTTTCTTCCGAATGTTTACATATTTAAAGTAAACAGTTACTAATCCTCTACCTTTGTATTATAAACATTAGCTTCCCAATCAATTACCCACTTTTTAGTATATTTTCCAAATATGAACATGGAAACACCCGATTTTCGTGTAATATTTTTGTACGATTTTAAACTCGGCCATTCAGCAGCGGAAGCCGCTAGAAATATTTGCAAGGCGTTCAGGTAAGGGAGTGTTAATGAACGGACCATTCGTCGCTGTAGAGAAAGATCTCCGTCCGTAATAGACAACGATATCCTCAAACATACAGTAGAAGAAAACCCCTACCAAACAGTTAAAGGACTCTCAGCACAACTAAATGCAAGTGCATCTTCCGTTTCCAGACATTTTAAGTGTATTGGGAAAGTAAAAAAGGTCGATACATGGGTAACTCATGATCTCACTCAGCGGCATGTTTCAAAACATACCGTACAGAAATTGAAAGAACTGGGCTACGAAGTTCTTCCGCACCCACCATATTCTCCCGACTTGTCTCCAACAGATTACCACCTGTCAAAGGAAAACTTTTTGAAAATGATGTTCAAGTGAAAAGTGCGTTTTCAGATTTTGTTTCGGGTCAAAAAAGCTCAGAGTTTTTCAGTTCAGGGATAAAAAAGTTGGTGTCACGTTGGGAAAAATGTGTAGAAAAAGAAGGTAAATACTTCGAATAAAATTATTTTGTTTTCATATCGTATTTTTAATAAAAATCCATTACCTGGAAACCGGACATTTCATGTGACACAACCCAATAAATTTTCAATTAAATTACAACTGTAACATGAATACCTCACTTTGAGTTACAATTTTTTTTTGTGGTTAACTCGGTGTGAAATGAACCATAGAGCCTCTTTTTGAAAAGTGTCTATTCCTATAATGAGCTGAGATTATAATGCAAAACGCTGGTTCGGGAAAGTTTAGCTGGAGCAATTGAAGTCATTATGACTCTTAGCTGTCGAGATCCAGGCTCGTCATTACTAGATCATTATTCCAAAGCGATCACGGATCCGATTTCTTTTCCGCCCGTGACCCAGGACCGTGCTAACTGATTCGTCAGCTCTGTCCCTTTTCTCTCGGCCTAACTGGATCGAAGGAAAGGAGAGATCACTAAACGTAAAAGTTGATGGCTACTTCGTAATCTAAGAAATGGTTTTTAAGGGTCGTACATTTAAAAACGCTGCATATCATTACACAATGGTTTATTTATTTCCAAATAACTATATTAGGATCTGAATGTTTATATAGCTGTTAATAGGCAATTAACTGATATAAAAAGCAATAAATATTTTTTTAAAAAATGGTATTTCACCACTGCTCATTTCAAAATGCTATATCTCTACTAGTTCTGAAAGAATTTCAATGATTCATTTTTCATTTTGTAGAAAATTTAATTCTCAATGACATAAACAATTAAGAATTTGATAAGTTAAAGTTTTGGTATTTATTAATTTGGAAAAACGGATTTTTTAAAATTATTAATACGGCTTCTACGTATCTAGAAACGTAAGCCCTAAAATTTTGATGAGGGTAATTTTTTTGGTCGATCACAAAGTTTCATTATCGAAAATAATTAAATGAAAGAATACAATATAAAGTATATGCATTTTTATGAATTTAATTTCTGACAATTCATAAGATGGTGGTTCCAAGTCTGTTCGTTGTCAAGTACTCGTAACAGATTAACCATGTTTAAAAAAAAAAAATAACACATTTTTTGTGAAATAAACGAGTAATCAACAGCTATTCATGGTAACTATTAGATCTTTCTAATATCACTCAAATTAAAACTTTTGTACTTTTATTAATAATTTTAGTCCACTATAACGCACTGTACTACAGTTATAGAATGAGACTTAACTAATAAATAATATAGAGTAATTATTAATAACTTCCTTTTCTATACCTAAGGGTGTCACCCATAAACCTAGAAAAGACTGACCAAGTACCGACAAAGAACACATACCTGTACTTAGGATACAGTACCCTACACCTGGAAGCACTTGCTTTGTGGTACCCATGCCACCTCCTCATCCCCTATACAATCCCTTGCTGTATATACCCTTTTATCCTCAAAACACATCACTCTTGTTGTAACATTACTTGTGTCACACTCATAGAAGGAGACATCGGAATGTACACTTGTAGTCACCCAACTCCTCAGCACAGTGTATTGTAGTCAAAATAAGTATTATGTTCTCATAATAAAAGCAATATTTTATTATCTTCACTGTGTGTGATTCATTAACTCTACGATCATCTCTATCAGTAGGGGTCAGCTAATGGCTAGCACAAGAGCTTTCTAATCTCAAGGCCACGAGTTCAAACATGGCAAACGGCTCCAGGATTTTATAAAGGAGTAAATTGATGTCCATTCTTCTTCAATTCTTCCCTTGTCTTTCCCCACTTTGACTACGGTTGCTAGGTGTACAGCGGACTTAAAGGTGAGCTCGAAGCAAAACTCAAGCGTATTATGAACTGTGCAATACGGTTTGTATTCGGGATCACCAAAGACACACATATAACCCAGTATTACTCCGAGTTAAGGTGGCTTTATCCTCGTTACAGTATTTCCTAGCTTCCTTCCTCTACCAGGTTATCAGAACTCCTCGTCTCAGCTATATCTTCCAATCCCTTCAATTTAAATCATATATTCAGGCCCGTTCTACCAGATCCCAGCTTTCTGACCTCTACCCTCCTCCTCACCGCACTGCTGCATTTGACAAGTCCTTTCTCGCCAAAGCAACCTCTCTTTGGAATTCTATCCCTCCTGAGATCCGTCATGTAAGAACGACTTCCTCCTTCAAATCGCTCCTTTTCAACCACCTTCTCCTTACCCAGTCAAACGGACAATAACTTCCAACTGCAGATGCTATAAATTCCAATTATTATTATTGTATTTTTTTGTGTGTGTTTATATTACTTAAATTATCACTGATGAATTAGCTATTTCTGTTTTTTTTTTTTTTTTTTTTTCGTTGTTTTATTTTTATTTTTTATTTCATTCTGTAAGTCTGACATGTAAAGATGTATATATATTACGACCTGTATTATTTTTTTAGTTTAGTAATTTGTCATTCTAAGCCATGACCACACTGTTCCGGTCATCAATTATGTATTTTATTTTATTCTTAAGGGACTTTAGTCCCAGGATAATAAAGAAGTTTTTTCATTTAATTTCCATTGGAGGCAACGGAAAATGGTGATTTCGAGCATATGCGATGTCAGGTACTCATTAAAGATTCCTAACCTACTTAAACTTAGATAGGCGAAATTTGGTAATCCCAGTGTAGCGTCGTCCGATCAGCCATAGTAGCATAAAATCCATCCACCTTAAATGGATAAACAAAAAAAATAATTTTCCTAGGATGAATAGTTTCCGTGATATTGAACAAAAAAAAAACTTTAAGTCATTGATTACTCGTTTTTTTTTGTTTTGCTTTACTTTATTTATTTATACAAACCATTACCATAAAGGTCATTAGCTATATACATGATTGTTTATTGTTTTATTGCTCACATTTTTAGTGCAGAATTTAAAAAAAAAAATATCATTTCTAACACAATAATGGTAAATATTTTGTTGAAGGACATTATATTCTAAATCAGACACAACATTTTTTTTTAAATCTTCAGTAATTTTTGAACGCACGTTTCACTGTCACCGAGAGCTATTTCCAGTCTGGTATCGATTCCGCATTCCGTTCTCGCAGCGCTGAAGGCCTCGCAGTGCAGGATGATGTCCTCCACACTTAGAGGTGCCTCACAAGTCCTGCAGGTCGGAGGGTACAGACCTTTCAGTAGGCAACTGTCAGTGCTGTATGTTCGCTTCTCATCCTGGCCAGAACCCCTTCTTCGGGCCAGTTTTTCCTCTCTGAGGAGTTTTACTTTATCTTCATAATTATTAGACCTACAGAATTTTAATAAAACTCAAATTAAAGTTCGATCAATACCCTATAAAGTACTTTCAGTGGCACTGAACTAAAAAATGTTCTTCTTTACCTTCTATACTTAGCAGTGATTATAGATAGGCACATCCATGATCAAATTTTTTTCTCAGTCAGAAAGATATACCAAAGTTATATTTTTTAATTATTATTTTCAATAACGATGAACCATTTCATGGTTTCTCAGGCCATGTCGTAAGGGCGGAGTATTAATGTCAAGTTAAAGCCCCTCGGTACCGTGACGCGAACTCGAAATTATTTATCTTCGAATTCGTTTATTACGAGGCATGTTTTTGAAGTAAGTACCGTTTTGGAATTAAAAAAAGACATGCAAAGATATCGTAATAATTTTTTTTTTACATGAAAGCCTGTACCTTAATCTACTTTTCTACATAATTTCCATGAATTTGGAGGCACTTGTCATAACGCGGCACCAGTTTTTGAATACCCTCCTCAAAAAATTCTGCCGCCTGACTTGTTAACCACTGCATCACTAATGTTTGACATCGTTATCGTCTTGAAGACGCCGACCGCCCAGGTGTTTCTTCAAGTGCAGTAACAAATGGTAGTCGCTGGGCGCCAGATCAGGGCTTTATGGAGGATGATCTAGAGTTTCCCATTTTTAGGAGTTTCCTATATTTCCATACAGCCCTGATTTGGCGCCCAGCGACTACCATTTGCTCCTATCTATAATACATTCGTGATGCAGTGGTTAACAAGTCAGGCGGCAGAATTTTTGGAGGAGGGTATTCAAAAACTGATGCCGCGTTATGACAAGTGCCTCAAAATTCATGGAAATTATGTAGAAAAGTAGATTAAGATACAGGCTTTCATGTAAAAATAAAATTATTGCAATATCTTTGCACGTATTTTTTTAATTCCAAAACGGTACTTACTTAAAAATCATGCCTCGTAGTTTGCAGGGCAACGCGCTAATTCGCTGTGCCACCCAGCCTCCGTTTGTAATATACCTATAGGACGATTTCCAATCATCTTTCAAAAATTTCATTTTCTTGTTACAAGATACGTAGAGCCAAACTGGAAATGTAGAATGTCCCTCTCGAAACCGCGATTTACAAGTTAATCTTCTCTACAAATTGACTTTAAAACTGATTCGCTTTTTTTACTTTTACTTACTATATATAGTAAGGGGAAGTATTGCGATCGTGAAAATTTTCGAATTCCAGTTTTCAACGGAAATACACGTTTTAGGGTCCCCTGAGTCCAAATAACCAAGTCCCGCAAAAAGGTCTGTGTGTGTGTGGTAACTCCCGGGCGGAAACGGTAAGTCCTATGAAACTGAAATTTCATATTTAAGACAAAAATACGCCCGAGACGTGACAAAACTTTTTTCAGCAAAATGAGCTTTCCAGAAGAGGCACTTTATACTATGCATTTTGCACCTTTTTTCGATTTTCTCAAAAACGGTTCCGACGATTTTGATTAAACTCGGTATATCGATGTAAAATTTATGGGCTTTAATATCATGTAGGTTTTATTTGGATAAAAATGGTCTGACAGGGCTTAAATGCCGATATTTTAAATTTTCTTCCCCTAAAGTACCTTTAATTTTTTAGATTCAATAATAATAACTAGATTTTCTTATTAACGCTGATGAAAAACAGGTAAATATATAAATTGAATAAATTCGATACCCAACTAAAGGAGAAAACAGAAAAAATATATTTCTAATGAAATTTTTCGTTTTTGAACATAAGATCAGTAATATACATGTATGATATACCGTTGGAAAGCTAAAGATTTTAGACAAAATATCATCTCATATACAAGCTTTTAGAAGTTAATAGAGAGTGATAAGAAGAAGATAAAACTAACTGATTATTTTAGATAATAATATAATAGATTTTTTAATGAAACACATGTTTCTATATAAATTCAATTTGATTAATTCCTTAATAGTTTCACGTATTTTTATCTCTAACTGTATTTGAAAATTCTTTCATTGATTTTAAAAATCAAGGTAAGTGAAAGTCGCGTGTTGCCCGCACCAGATTTTTTTTTTTTAATCTACAAAATCAAAGGTTAAAAGACGATTTTAGCTACGTTTCTTTTAATATATTTTTTAATAAATATCTAAGGAATCCTCCATATGAAACAGACGCTGATGTCCCAGTACCGATTATGTTAACTAGGCACATCTGACACCTGTTGATTAGATCATTGACAGAGATGAGGAAGGTGATACAAGCTCTTGAGGATTTCACTCATGAAAAAGTGTGGTGATAATTAAACGTATCTAATGGGATGAGGCGGGCAGTCTAGCGTGAAACCTTTGCCATTTCCTAGCTTTGTAAAGAACCAGCAAACTAAAGAACTCTACTTTCTGTCGATAGTTTCAGTAACTGATTAACCCTTGAAGTACCGGCCGAAAGTGCCAACGACTACGCATGTCGTGCGTGTAATAGCGCCTTATACTTCGCATTGCGATACAAGTTTAATTATAAGTGATCCAATTTCATTGTATTGGGTAGTGTCACATGAAATGTCCGTTTTCAAGGTGAAGGATTTTTATTAAAAATACGATATGTAAACAAGATAATTTTATTTAAAGTATTTACCTTCTTTTTCTACACATTTTTCTCAACGTGACACCAACTTTTTTATCCCCGAACTGAAAAACTCTGAGCTTTGAAGTGAAACAAAATCTGAAAACGCACTTTTCACTTGATCATCATTTTTAAAAAGTTTTCATTTGACGAAGTTGTCTAGATTCCTGTTTTGAAACATGAAGCTCAGTGAGATCATGAGGTACCCATGTATCGAGCTTTTTTACTTTCCCAATAAACTTTAAATGTCTGGAAACGGTAGAAGCACTTGCATTTAGTTGTGCTGAGAGTCCTTTAACTATTCGGTAGGGGTTTCCTTCTACTCTATGTTTGAGGACATCGTTGTCTATTACGGACGGAGGTCTTCCTTGGGGCAAGTTTTCCAAGTTGGTATCCCCAGCTGAAAACTTGGCAAACCAACGGCGAAGGTCCGTTCATTAACACTCCCTAACACAAAAATATTACTCGAAAATCGCGTGTTTCCATGTTCATATTTGGAGGTATACTAAAAAGTGGGTAATCGATTGGGAAGGTAATGTTTATAATACAAAGGTAGAGGATTAGTAACTGTTTACTTTAAATATGTAAACATTCGGAAGAAAACAACCGAGACCTGCAAAATCCTTTATGTATTTCAGAAACTATAAAAACGGACATTTCATGTAAAAAAAAACCGACAAATGATCAAATTTCGTTGACAAAGAATTAGTAAACAGGTTTGGGACTGAACTTTTACACTTTCTATACCAGAGTGTGCTAAGGCTCTGCTTAAGCTGGAGCGATAAGATAGACTGCTTATGATCGATATAACTCAATTGAGATGTTGACTAATTTTTCTCTATCTTCTAAAATAACTGAGTTATGGGCAAATATATAGGCAATATTTCTATTTTTTTGTTTATGTTTTTCTTCTTTAACGCACTTTAAAGATTCTAAAACTCCCTACACGTTTTTCTCTATTTTCAAACATAACTTAGTTATGGGCGTATTTACGGATAAATTTTTTTTTTATTTTTTATTTATTTATTAATTTATTGAAATTTACAACTGTATTAGTAAATACATCAAGTAAATTGGCTCATAATATAGATGATATACATGAAAAGACATGAAGAGAATATGCCTATTGGCAACACTCCACTAGGTAATCTATTATAGAAGGTATCGAGGCCATCTTCTTTTCAGACGCCTCGGAGGATTATCAGGAATGGTAGAGGAATCAGGAATTGAAACTAGAGGGTTAATGTGGGAGTGGAGTTGGTCATGGAAGGATTGATACCTCGTACGGGCCAAATCAGCAACACATGGGACATTAAGGTCTTTATGAATGAGTTTGTTGGTGACAAAGTAAGGAGAATTGAGGATTTTTCGAAGGATTTTGGATTGTAGAGATTGAATACGGTAAGAATTTGATGGTTTATTAGAGCCCCAAAGCTCAACTCTGTACGTCCAGATAAGCCTTATCATGGTGATATAGATGAGCCTTTTGCAGTTAAGTGAAAGGTTAGAGCGTCTGTCCAGTAAGTGTTGAAGTAAGCGAAAGCGTTGGGCAGTTTCTTGTCGTTTCAGTCTTGTGTGCGGATTCCAAGTTATTCGTTTGTCAATTAGGAGTCTTAGATAGCGAATCTGTTCAACCGGGACTAGGGGAATATTATTAAAGGACACTGTAGGGCAGGGTGTCGTAGGTTTACGACGAAGGTGATAAAATTTAATTTATTTTTTTCATTTTTTCTTTATGGTTTTCTTGTTTATCGTGCTTTACTGATTCTAAAACACTATACACATTTTTCTCTATCCTAAAAAATAACCGAGTAATGGGAGTATTCATGGATAAAATGTCAATTTTTTTTCTTTTCTTTTTTCTCTTTTTTAAAAATAATTATTCGCGTTTTTTTTGGTTAATAAACACTATTACATTTTTTATCTATCTCCAAAATAATTGAGTAATTAAATTAAATAACTTTAAACGGCAAACTAACCAGCTGATTAAAAGGTCTAGGTGTTAGGATGATCGTCGCATGTCCTAGTATTTTTGTGGCGAATTAAAAAAAAAATGGTCTAGTAGCTTCTGAAAAATGCATACGGAAGACACGGATTTTTCGAAATTCCTATTTCGGGTTCCACATATCTTGAAACGTAAGCCCTCAAATTTTGAAGGGGGGTGATTTTGTTGGTCGATTACAAAGGTTTATTATTTAAAATAATAATAATTTAAAAATAAATAGGCTTAGCGAACCCGAAGGTTCGATGCCGATACCACCAAATTCCGCCTACACAGACTCGTCCAATGTTCACCATTCAAGCCCAAGCTCCCGAGATCAGCCTTAATGCAATCCTCCCATCTCCGCTTCGGCCTACCTTTCGGACGCCTACCATTCGGATCAGCAAATACCAACTTTCTCGGAATCCGCTCGTCATCGAGCCCAACAACTTTACTCGCCCATTTGAGTCTGCGCGATGCAATCAGCTCAATTATATTCACAGGATGCAAGTTCCGCAATTCCGCGTTGTGGCTCCTTCTAAACTCCCCAGTGGCCTCATCTCTCTTCGGACCAAATATTTTACGCAATACCTTATTTTTGAAAACCTTAAGCCGTTTTTCATCCTTCAAAGTAAGCGGCCACGTTTCACATCCGTAAAGAACCGTTGGAAGAATAATAGTTTTATAAATTCTAATCTTTAAGTTTTTAGATAGAAGCCGCGAACTAAGTAACTTAGCAACTGAATAATAACAAGCATTTCCCACCTTTAACCGGGACTTTATTTCTTCCTGGATTTCATTTTTTCTAGTTATAATTGAACCTAAATACTTGAATTTCTCTACGTGTTCAAAAGTGTGACCTGATACATCAATATCACCAAGATCGACACCGTTTCTGCTACTAATCATATACTTCGTCTTATCGGTATTTAATTCGAGTGCTATTTCTTTACCGGTTTTTATTAACACACTTGTATTTAGTTGTATGGTTTCTGTGTCTTCACCTAGCAGTACCAGATCATCGGCATACCCCAAAACCGGAATCTTGTCACCCATATTATTTAAAATAATAAACCAAAACCCTAGGATCATTTGCTTCGTTCGAACTAGCTACCTTAGGCATAGAAGGATGTTGTGCTAGCCACTACACCACTGGTGACCCCTTCACATGCATATGAATTTGCTGATACAAGTCCCTCTTGTCGACTAATACCCGAACTATAGCAGTATCCTATGACGTAGACGCCCTTGTCCTCTGTTTAGAAAGGCTTTGTAAAAAAAATGAGATCAGTACGGCGTTACAAAGCTTCTGTTCAACGCCCAGTGAAAGTATCGGCCTCGAAAAATTCAGTTTTTCTACGCACTACCTCAACACTGACCGTATCCAAGTCGTACAAAGATCTAGTGAGATTGATCAATCGGCCGAGGCCGTTGGCCAATCAGATCGGTTGACGAATCGGGACATATCAACTATTGGCCAATAGTATCTAGTATATGGTGTTTTACCAGGACTTATAAAAGAAATCCCAAGTCAGTTCTTATAAGCCATATCAATGTAAAGAATGTATTCCTTTCACTTTCCTAAATCTGAAATGTGTAGTAAGGTTAAATATGGCGATAGCGAACATTTTAAAATTCAAGCTTTTACCGGAAAAAAACAAGTTTTATGAATTGAGCTCTAATAACCTAGTCCCATAAAAAAAATCAGTGTTTGTGTGTGTGTGTGTGTGGTAAGTATACCTCGATAACTAATTAAGCTGTATAAATTAGAAATTCTATATTTTAGAATCGTATAAGCCTTACTCGGTAAAGAAATAGAACTCGAATTAAATACCGAGAAGACGAAATATATGATAACTAGCAGAAACGGTGGCGATCTTGATGATATTGAAATATTGAACACGTAAAGAAATTCAAGTATTTAGGTTCGTTGATAACAAGAAAAAATGAAATCCAGGAAGAAATAAAGTCCCGGTTAAAGGTGGGAAATGCGTGTTATTATTCAGTTGCTAAGTTACTTAGTTCACGGCTTCTATCTAAAAACTTAAAGGTTAGAATTTATAAAACTATTATTCTTCCGACAGTTCTTTACGAATGTGAAACGTGGCCGCTTATTTTGAAGGATGAACAACGGCTTAATGTTTTCGAGAATAGGGTACCGCGTATGAGTTTAGAAGGTTGCACAACGTGAAATTGCGGAACTTGTATGCTGTGAATATAATTGAGTTGATAGCATCGCGGAGACTCAAATGGGCGAGTAAAGTTGTTGGGCTCGATGAGGAGCGGATTCCGAAAGTTGGTATTTGCTGATCCGACTGGTAGGCGTCCGAAAGGTAGGCCGAAGCGTCGATGGGAGGATTGCGTTAAGGCTGATCTCGAGGGCTTGGGTTGAAAGGTGAACATTGGACGAGTCAGTGTAGCCGGAATTAGGTAGTATCGGCATCGAACCTTCGGGTTCGCTAAGCCTATATTATTATTATTATAAGCCTTCCTAAGTTGTTATAACTTTTTCTCTATAACTGATGAACTGTAGTTGGCACTATATATAATGCATTTTTACGATTTTGATTAGACTCGCTGTATCGATCTAACATTTAATGGTTTTTAATATTATGTAGGTTTTATTCTTATTGTAATAGTCTGGCAGGGTCTAAACGCCGAACTTTTAAATTCTCTTCTTTTAAAGACCTTTAATTCTGTAGATTAGGAAAAATATCTATTTTAAAAATAACCGATCATCAAAATACCTTACAATACTTTTTGCGCGCTATGACAAGGGAAGTTAGGAAGGAGTCTCACGCTGATTATCACATAAACTCATCATATCGATGAGTAATCTGTATAAGTTTTCAAAATTTTTCACTCATTCCATTTTGAAATATTTCCGTGTAAACATTGCGAAAAAATACAATAAAGAACTATGTTCTTAAGATCGAAATTTTAACAGCAAGTAGGACTATGACTAAGCTATATAAGAAAAAATAATCAAGGGTGAGTATTTTATATAATTTTATTTCGCTAAAAGTTTCCTTTTTTATTCATGTTCGAGAATTTTTCAAACCACTTTCTTTACTATTTAGCTGATGAGCAGTGTGGAAAAAAATACAAAGCATCTCCTTACCTTATTGTTAGATTTTGTTCTGGTTTGATATCTATAAAATTATTAGAATTAGAAAGATTTTCCCAACACATGTATTTAGCCGCGAAGCTGGTTTAAAACTACGGTTTTATATTCAGGAAAAAAAAGAGAATAACTGATAAAAAAAATATATTGAAAATAAAAATTTGTTGAGCCGAAAAATTAATAAAAATTGGAAGATTTCGAATTGATTGGCCCATAATAGTTTAAAAAGTCCTGTTACAGCATCTTACAAATTTTCATAATGATGGAGTTATTCATAATATGTAGTCTTTTTTTCATCGCCTATTTCTTTCTCCCTCTTTCCATACTCATATCTTTCTCCGTTACATATCCTGACATATAATTGTTAGTTTAATATTACATTATTTTAGAATTTAAAATTATTTTTTATTCACACTGTTTCCCTTTTTTTAATGACTATGTTCTTTTTATATATTACCTATACTCTTAACTATGTTTTCAATATATTACCGTCATATATCACTTCAAAATTGTTCATATTTTAAATTTTAATTGTTCACATATTTTTCCTTTGTCATTTGTTTCATTTGCTTAGTCTCTCTTTATATATTCCTATTACAATATTATCATCTCAATTCTGTTTACTTCCATACTATATAACTGTCATCTTAATTTTGTTTATTTCCATACTTTATAACTGTCATTCATTTTATTATCATATTACATTTAATTTTATTTATGTTCCCATATTATATTACTGTCATATTACTATTATATACCTAACGCATTATTAAGTCTATATATTACATTGGTTGTTATCTTGTTTCTTTTAGCCCTGATGAAGGCCCACATTGTAACGTCGGCACATAATTAAAATAGTACTTATTTAAATGTGTGTTTCTAATTTATGACCGCACCCCCAACCATCTTCCTTATCTTACAAATTTTCGTTTTTGAGCTAGATTTGTATTGGATACAGGGTTCAGGGGACCTTAAAACGTATATTTTCGTTGAAAACTGAAATTCAAAAATTTTCACGATGGAAATACTTCCTCTCACTGTATATGAAATATATTTGGAAGTGAAAAAAAAAAAAAAATATATTTCTAAGAGGTTTTCGAAAGACTGGGCTATCGATGGGATGTCTGGCCTCAGTGAGCTTCGGGTCTGTCACCCAGAAACTAGCCTTGAATCGCCCTGAGCAATCATTTCGAAAATAGGGTCAGCAACTATTTCCGAGACCATTTCTTTAGAAACTCTATTTTTTATTTACTTTTTGCAATATTTTTTTCCATAATAAATTTCATACTTATTCCGCACATTACCGAAAAATTGGCAAAGGTCGTACACGAGTAAATCCATGCAGAAAAAATATGACTACACCGTTTTTATAGAAGAAAATAATAGCGAAAATTCTTAACATATTCACAATAGTTTATCTATTGGGTTTTAAAATAACTTCGTAGATAGGATTAAATTAAAAACATTACAAAACGTTTTTAATTTAATCCTATTTGTGTTTATAAAACTACGATCACTCAGTAACTCAAAACGATGATCACACAAAAAAATTCAGTTCAAAAACAGATGTTCATTCAACATTAAAATATTATTAATGCATTTTACTTTCACTTACTATATATAGTAAGGGAAAGTATTGCGATCGTGAAAATTTTCGAATTCCAGTTTTCAACGGAAATACACGTTTTAGGGCCCCCTGAGATCAAATAACCAAGTCCCGAATAATAGTCTGAGTGTCTGTGTGTCCATGTTTGTGTAGTAAGTCTAGCACAAAAGCGAAAAGTCGTACGGAACTGAAATTTCATATTTAATTCAACTATACGCCCGAGGTGTTACAGCAACTTTTTCATCAAAATTAGCTAACCAGAAGAGCCACTTGATACCATGAATTTTGCACTTGTTTATGATTTTCTCGAAAATGGCTCTAACTGTTTTGATTAAACTCGCTATGTCGATGTAAAATTTAATGGGCTTTAATATCATGTGAGTTTAATTCTGATTGAAATAGTTTGACAGGGCTTAAATGCCGATATTTTAAATTTTTTTTCTCCAAATCACCTTTAATTTTGTACATTCCAAAAGATTATTAACCATATCATCTTAATGGAATTGATGAAGGACGGCTAAATATACAGATTGGACTAATTTGATGACCATAATAAGAACAGTAATATAGACTTATAACATACCGTTGGAAAGAGAACGATTTTAGAAAAAACATTATGTTATAAACAAAGTTGTAAAAGGTTAAATAAAGAGACGAATAGGGTATAAACTTATTACTGATTATCAATTTAATTGTTCTATTATTTAATCTAAATCATATGTTTCCTACAAAAATGAATATACGTTTTATTAAAATCAACTCAAAATATTTTTCGAATTGAAGTATAGTTAATTGTTTTTGAAATGCTTTTAACAGCCGAGGTATGTGAAAGTCGTGTGTTGCCCGCACCAGATTTTTTAAAGATGAAGAAGAGATTTATAACCTTAATTTATATTTACTTAATATAAATAAATGCTCGAATATTCAAACTTAGAGACAGATATGAGGAAAATATGTCTAGTTCTATGTGACTTGATGTAATAACTAATACATAAGTAAATCTCAATAAATAATTTTTTTTAAATAAAAAATTCCCTGTATCGATGTAAAATTTAATGGGCTTTAATATAATGTAGGTTTTATTCTTATTATAATATTCCGATATAGCTTTAATTTCGAGTTTTTGAATTTTCTCCCACTAAAGTACCTTTAATTTTGTAGATTCGAAAAATTAACTGTATCATCTTTTTAGTATTGATAAAAAACTTATAAATATATAATAAAAACGAATTATATACTCAAGTAAAGGAGAAAAAAACAAAAATATTTTTATAATGTGATTTCAATGTTTTTGATTATAAGAATAGAAATATTGATGTATAATATACCGTTGGAAAGCTAAAGATTTTTGAAAAAATATTATCCTATACACAAATTTGTAAACGTTAACGGAGAATAAAAGAAAAGACGGTAAAATAACTGATTTTTGTAGATAAGATAATATACTATAATATATAATTGTTTGATAAAACACATGTTTCTATTAAAACTCAATGTAATTAATTCTTTAACAATTTATTATCGTCTCTAAATGTATTTTAAAATTCTTAAATTGATTTTAACAACGGAGGTAAATTGAAAGTCGTGTATTGCGCGCACCAGATTTTTAAGAGTCATAAAATGAAGGCATCATTTCTTACCATTATGTATATTTTCTTAATATAAATACTTTTTTTTTTGAATATTCAGTCTTAGAGACAGATATAGGAAGATATGAGGCATCCCGATCACATACTAACAAAGAGAATGATAAAATACGTAGCATCCCTCGTTCGTTAAGGAGTATGGATACAAAATTTAAAAAAAGACTGAATTAGCTAAAATTACCACAGAACTAAGAAGAAAGAAAAAGTTTTAGAAAAAAGTTGAAAAATAGGAGGTTAAACTAGATAGAAAAGCCTATTAGGTTAAAAGACTACAAAAAAAAAATATTAAAATTATATTACATCATTTTCGAATTCATAACAATATTTCACTATATTTATATCTACATTTCTTATTAAAATTATATGTTTATAATAAATACTTTCCATATTTATTATTCAAATATATTCCAATTACTAGTCCATTTTTTTTTCTTATGTTACATAAGACGTCGCGGTTTTAAATATTTCAATTTAATCTTATCTGTTTGTAAAGTCATGTTTACTTGGTCAGGAACATAATTACATATTCTAAAAAATCTGGTGCGGGCAACACAAGACTTTCACTTACCTCCGTTTTCAAAATCGATTAAAGAATTTTCAAATAAAGTTAGAGATAAAATTTACAAAAACCATTAAAAAATTAATTAAATTAAATTTATATAGAAACATGTGTTTTATTAAAAAATCTATCATATTATTATCTATACTAATATTATAAAGCTTTTGAAGAGTTTGTTTGTTTGTTTGAACGCGCTAATCTCAGAAACTACTGGTTCGAATTGAAAAATTCTTTTTGTGTTGGATAGTACATTTATCGAGGAAGGTTATAGGCTACATAACATCACGCTGACCAATAGGAGTGAAGAATCAGTGGAAAATTCGGGGGAAAACGGAGAAAATTAGGAGGAAAAAAACCTCTCATCCCAATGATTCCAAATGATTTACCTTTTAATTTTAAAATAATTCAATTTTCCGTTCATTTATCTTTTGCCGTACCAATTAATAAAACAAAGTTTTAATCATTTAAACACGTAGGAATCGATTTACGCCAAGATCGGGTTGCGGAGAAAATGAGTATGTTCTTCTGCCACAAGAAAATAAAACTAAAAATGCCATTTACGCGGAAGTACTTTAAAATATATTCTTTTAAAAACTTCTTAATAGCGATCAGAATAACAGAAATTGACGCAGACGAAGTCGCTTTAGAATATGTTTGGGTTTGGAAATCTTCGACTTTCAGGTGGTTGAAAGGTCTAAAACCTTTTACAAAATTAGTTTTTGAATAACACAAAAACAAAACGTCTCCTAAAAAATCATAAGTATTTATTTGAAATATCAAATTTCCAACAACCTGAACGTAAAATTGTCTTAATCTGATATGTATTAGCAAAGGCACAACAATATTATAACAAATATTTTTAAGCATATTTCTGTTGTTACCTAATCGCTTAACGTCATTTTTATACTACGATGGCTAATCGTATGATGACTAATTTTTGCCTATCCAAGTTTAGTTAGGGTAGAGATCTTTAACGAGTTCATGACATAGCAAAGGATTGGGACCACCATTTTACGTCCCCTTCGAAGGAGGGCATATCCAAGGTTTTTTTTTACTCCCATTAAAAAATCTTAAGGGCACCAGACTGGTCACTACATACAGGTGACCGATCCTTTTAAGCATATTGCATTTCATATATGTTTCGTGTGTAGGTTCCTATGAAAATATATTCAATTGTTTTGTTTTTTTTAATTATTTCAATTGGCTAAAAAAAATATTAGTTTCAAGAACATTATTTCTGAATTATAAAAAAACACGAGTAATTCAGGTGTAAGGTTTTGCCGACCAATATCAGTAATTCACATTTAGGTTGCCAACATTTTGTGACGATTATTTTTACATATTAAGTGATTATGGGTATAACCACTTCTACTGGTTTGCTATTATAAATTTGACAGGAAGAAGTCAATATCGGGCTTTAAATTATAACAAAGAGTAGCTGATAGTTGATATTTATTATAGCCACTCTTACCATAAACGCACATAAATTAATACTAAATGCAATATTCGCGAGCAAAGCTGCGAGTCACAGCTAGTCTAAAATAATCAGTTAGTTTTATTGGTTTTTCATTACTATTGATTTTTTCTAAAATGTTTAGCTATTCAATGGCATATTATACATGATTATTACTGTTCCTATTACTATTGTTCATTTTGTAACAAATTGTAATATATCTGAATAAAAAAAAAAATTACTGTTCAAAAACAAAAAATTGCACTTAAAAATATTTTTTTTCAGTTTTCTCCTTTCTTTGGGCATCTAATTCGTTCAACTTATATATTTATCTGCTTTTCATCAGTGGTAACAAGATTATATGGTTATTTTTATAGAACCTACAAAATTAAAAGTACTTTAGAGGAAGCAAATTTAAAATATCGGCATTTAAGCCCTGTCAGACTATTTCAATCAGAATGAAACCAACATAATATTAAAGCCCATCAAATATTACATCGATATATAGAGTTTAATCAAAATTGTTAAAGCCGTTTTTGAGAAAATCATAAAAAAAGTGCAAAATGCATGGTATAAAATGGCTCTTCTTTGAACTCAGGTAAAAAATGATTAATTAACGTACTTTTATTCATCCGTTTCAACCGAGATTCCTTAACATTAAGTGGTATTTTGCTTGCTTAAAATGGAAGAGAAAACTTCATTTATCAATTTAATAAAATATAAGTAAATACTATAAACTAAAAACTGTTGATTTTCTATTTTATTCAATATTCTATTTTCATAACATCTGTAAACCGAACGTTGATTATTGGCAGGTTTTGACCTGTTAAATTAACAACAGAAGATGAAGTTTTCAATTAAGGCCCGCCGACGATAGGTTAAACGATAGAATTAGGGACGGAGATAGCTCTAATCCAAGCGATCTAATTCAATGAACCCTTCCACGCTTTCTTCTCCATGGCCATTTTTCTTCTCCGTTTAGTCGGAAGAAATTTGACCCGGACTCGTTTAGACATCTAGGTACCAAGGGTTGCCCAAACTTGGATATCGGGGTTACTATCGACGAAAGGTGGAACCTAGGAGGTTTGAAATCATGGGAACTCAATGGCTTGCAAATTTTATTAGATAGAACTAGAGATTTTAAATAAATAAACAAATAAAATAAAATAAATTCTTTATTATTCTGGGACAAGTCCCTTTAGATAATATCATCGACATAACATATAAATTGGGCTTTATAGTCTTAGAGCAATTAATTATTTATAAACAATTTAACTAAAACTAATAGAAAGCACACATGCGCAAATATGTTGAAAATAAAATAAAATAGAGTCAATTACAATTTTTTTCTGACTGGGTGGCCATGAGATGAATGAATAACCGAGATTTCAATGTAGGAAGAGAGTTTGAGTGACCGATAGAAAGAGGAATAGAATTCCACAGGATTGAGGATCGGATAAGGAACGATCTGTCAAAATCTGCAGATTGGTGGGGCGTTGTGTATAAACCTGAAGGCCTAGAGCGTGTACAGCGGGAATGGGCAGAGGATTTGAATTGTAAAATGTCAAAAATGTATGATGGACGGCGGGATTGGATAACTTGGTACAGGAATGATGCAAGGAAATACTTGCGACGATTGGAAGGATAAAGCCACTTCAACTCGCTATAAAATTCGGAGACGGAGGTGTACCTTAATTAATTAGGCTTTTTTTTTTACTTCGAGATCCCCAGAAACACAACCGTATACGGTATAGCAGTAGTCGAAGTGGGGAAATATTAGAGAGGTAACTAGGACTAGGAGCTTCCGATTTTGAACCGCTTGTTAATATAAAATTAAGACGACTAACTTTTGTTAGTTATTGTACAAAAGTTTATGATAAGTCAAAATCTCGTGAGAACATCAAAACAAAGTTTCATTTGTAATTTTGAACTGTATTACTGTTCATTGTTTCATAAACAGATCTTTGAAAAAATTTAAAAATGTTTTACGCGTAGCTTCTGTTCCTTCATTTTTTAACAGAAACATCCCCGTAAGCGACTTGTTTCCTCTGTTATCTTCAACAGCTTTGACTACTTTTGCCTAGTTTATAGGGGACTAACTGAGGATAAACATGAAATAAAATTAAAACGAGCTTATGAACTGCTTTATATGGATAATTTTCAGGAACCGTAGACTATTATTCCAACTTAAAATGGAAAACCTTCCTACATAATTGAGCTCCTCACACTCCGCTCTGATATCTATTCGTTTAATGAATGAATGGATGAATAAAGCCTTTATTGCAAGGATAACATTTAAATAATAATATTTACTTTTAGTTCTAATATAAGTGAAAAAAAAAAACTATAAAACTATATAATTAACGTTTCTTAATTGCTTACGATATTTACAAAATATTATCCCTACAGGCTAATATTATATTATTATTAATATTATATCCTTACGGAGGTGATGGTCTAACTTCCCCGGTGACCAAACCTATTGTGAAGTGGAGTTGGCCATTCCTTTCCAAAGGTTCTTCCATTTATCCTTCCTTATCTCTCGCTGCTCGCATCCAATTAGTTCCGACAACTAGCTTCAGGATATCTCTCCATCGTCTACATTGTCTACCCCTTCTTCTCTTTAGGTTGTAAGGAATCCATTCAGTAACACTCAGCGACCATCTTCCATCTTAAATCCTGGCCAGATGACCTGCCCATTTCCATTTATTTTTCCTTATTATTTCTTTGATGTCGCCTATCCCAGATTCCTTATGCATAGTAAGGCTTTTGATTTTATCTCTCTTCCTGTAGTGCGATATGCTTCTTAGGATAGAGTTTTGCCATGCGCTTATCCTGGATTCCTCCTTCTTTGTCAGTGCCCATGTTTGACATTCATATGTAATAATTGAAGGGAGAACGCAGCTTTCAAACATTACTTTCTTAGCTTCTCCATTCGTTTAATACTAGAACCCAATTAGTCAATATTTGTACCCCATCACGTAAAACTGATTTATTTACTTATTAATTGGGAAACGGATTATTTATTTTTTTATTTCTTATTTGGGTTCTACGCATCTTGAAATGTAAACCCACAAAATTTGAAGTTGGGTTATTTTCTTTGGAGGAGGGGACGATGACGAAGATTCATTATTGTAAATAATGAACCGAAAACATTTATACTGAAATGTGTTACTATTTCCTGTTATTTTCGTTTATTTCGATTTTTATTCAAATAATTCAAATAAAATTTCCTTATCACCTTATAAGATCCCTTATAAGATTCCTTATAACCTTATAAGATCACCTTACATTTTTTCCCTATCATCATATGTATATAACCGAGTTTTCATGGAGTCACACCTCTTATAAGTTGTAGCTTGACCATATAACATTTTTTTTTCTTTTCCAAACCAAAATTACAATGCTCTCATTGCGTTTTTTAATTTAAATTTTCAATGATGTGTTACTGGCAACTTCAGCAATACCACTATACCACAGATGACCCCTGTGTGAAAAAGGTTCAGGAATTTGTCTAAAAATGTTTTAATTTTTCAATAAAACTTCAGCATGTTCGTTAAATGATCTAATAGAAAATTGAATGGGAAAATTAGACCAAAAAGATACAAGCAATTAAATAATGAGCAAAAGTTGTTTTAGTTGTAACTCTGAGATCGGACATGCTCCTCTGGTCTGAGAAATATATATTAAAGATAATGTAGCGAATCACTGGCCCTATTACAGCTCATGCTGCATTATCAGTCTTGTAATAAGCCATGAACCTTCTGGTTCTAAATTGAAACGAAAACTAATAGAAATATGGCTCATTTCACATTGAATATCTGATTGAAAGTTTGTGATATTTTTGTTAACAAAAGATTTAAGATTTAATTAAAATTAAGGTCAGAATAAATTAGATCTGTTATGACCAGAATGGTGCTTGTTAACCTGATATTCTGGATGAATATATATATATATATATATATATATATATATATACACATATATATTATCTATCTATCTATCTATATATATATATATATATATATATATATATATATATATATATATTTTTTTTTTTTCTTTTTCTTTTTTCCTTACATGGTAACCCCACATAAGGACCGTTTATTATAACATCATGTTCCATACCTTAATGGTATACTACATGAATGATAATATGATTATATCAATTTACATATGAAAGTAGTATTACATTAACAATTATTACAGAATAATGTTTCAAATGCAATAGAACAAAATAAATAAAGTAACTATCATAACAAATTTAAAATAAAATGTTTGTCAACAGAAAAGAATTACCTACGCTGCCCGTCTTTAGTCAGTGATTCAAAGTCAATGCCTTTAATGAATTTAAGTAAGTCTGTCTTGAATTTAGAGAATAAATTTTGTTCCGTCTCTGGCCAGTTTCCATTTTTAAGTATTATATTTTTAATTAAATGAAATCTTTGTCTGTCAAAAATTTTGCAGTCATAAAGTATATGTTTAAAATTTTGAATTTGTCCGTCTTCGTCACATAAGTCTGTTTGTATTATGTTAAATCGTTTGAGATAATGTTTTGTGTTTCCGTGTTCTGTGATTAGTTGTGTTAGTTTATAATCAATACTGTGTACAGATGCATAGTCGTGTAATGTTATGTTTGGTATAAATCTGTGTAAACTTGGAGACTTGGTAGAAGTCACCCACATCTGGTCCCATCTTGCAACAAAATCAGATGTCATGTCCCTCCTGACATAGGACAGAGGTGCTTTATCGTAGGAAGGTAACATATTACTGGAAGCAGCTTCTTTGGCTAGTAGATCTGCCCGTTCGTTGCCCTCGATCCCTGCATGCGCCTTTACCCACTTTAGAGTTACTCTTTTCCCCATCTGTTTAAGATGTAATAAGTTTTGCCTAATTTGGTCTGTCAAATGTACATTGTTGATGGAGTCAATTAAAGTTTTGTTGTCTGTATGTATAGTGATACGTTCGTTGGTTTGCCTAGGTTCAATTGTCATATACTCTGTCACTTTCAGTACAGCGAATTTTTCAGCTTGGTTGTTAGAACAGTACGATTCTAACTTGTATTGATGTTGGACATTTATACCAGCTGTAGTTTGGAACCACCACGCACAACCAACATTATCGCTGTACTTACTTCCGTCAGTGTAAACGTCAGTGTTCTCGGTAATAAAAGTAGTACATTGTCGCGTTTTCCATAAAGCAGTTGCTGGGTGCAGCCAGAACTTGCAGTCTGTTAATCTTTCAATTTTATCCAGTGGTATGTCTTTGTAGCCTGTCTTATGTCTAATAATATTAAATAAAATTGTTCGTTCTTCAATTTTCAGTTGGATAGGTAACAGTCCTGCTAATAGTATCGCGGCCTCATATGATAGCGTACGGTAGCCCTTGCATATTTTGGTCGAAATCAACCTTTGAAGCCTCTGTAACTTCATCAGATTTTTCTTACGTTGTACAGCTGGGTGCCAGACGTGTACCGCGTAGAGCATCTTAGGAAGTACAGCGCCTTCATAAATGACTTTTAATATTTCCGATCTAAGGCCCCATGTAGCTCTAGCGGCTATTGACAGTCCATTTATAATACGTAGAGTGTCCTCATAAAGTTTGTCCATATGTCTGTTCCAATTCAGTTTTCTGTCAAAAAGTAGGCCTAAGTATTGTAAATTGTCGCATTGGGTTATTCTTACTGAATTGAGTCGAATATCTAAATCTGGGACTGTTCTTTTTTTAGAAAAAATTATGTATTTGGTTTTTTCTGTATTAAAATTTAGTTTGTTGCGTCTAGTCCAATGTGTAAGCTTTGACAGTGTTAGGTTCGCTACATATATATATATATATATATATATATATATATATATATATATATATATATATATATATATATGAAATTGCGTGTTTTTAAATCAGATAACTATGTAAAAATTTAATACCGTAAAAGTGACGTTTAGAAATAGGAAAACGTCTTCATTATAAAAAATCTAGCTTCAAACAAATACCGGGAGTGTCAAAAGTATTAGGAATAAACTACCATTTCGTAATATACTTGCTTTTAACTTATTTGTTTATGTTTTTAAGAAGTTTTCAACCCCTTTACAATGCTAGAAGAAAGGTATGCAATAGCTAAAATAAAAAAAATTATAACATTAACGACAATAATTTTATTATTGACGTATATTTTTTTTTTTAAACAATTTTTATTCAGTAAAATTACAATCTGTCCCACTTTGGACATTAATAGTAGTGCTGAAAAATATCATACATACTACATTCATACAATATTTACACAGCATAAAATTACAATAAAATATATACACAATAATGAATTAAAACAATACAGTCAAGAATTCGCTTATACCTATATACACATACACACACTCACACACACATCACATTGAGTGGAGAATCTAGCCAGTGCTAGAACTCCAATATATTTACAAAAGGTCGCGGGGCCACTGCCGTTTCAACCTTCTAGGTGGGTTGTATGGATGAGTGGAGCTGGATAGGGATTGAGCTAGAGGATTAGGATGATGAATGAGGTTCTGGTGTAATTTAGAAAATTTGGATGGAATTAGGTCTGAAATAAATGGAACGTTAAGGTCGCGGTGCAAGGTATAGTTGGAGACATAATAAGGAGCATTTACTATTGTACGGAGGACTTTGGATTGAAGGATTGAATGCGTTTGATGTTAGTACGTTTAGCTGTCCCCCACAGTTCAAGTCCGTAGGTCCAGATGGGCTTCAGTATTGTCTTGTAGATTAATAATTTGTTGTCAACTGTAAGTTCAGATTTTCTGTTGAGTAGTCGGTATAACTGTCCGAATCGTCGGTTGAGTTCTTGTCTTTTAAGTCTTGTATGTGGGTTCCAAGTCAATCTTTTGTCTAACAGTAAGCCAAGATACCGGACTGTATCTGAGAGAGGAATTGGTAATGAGTTGAAATAAACTGGCGGACAGGATTTTCGTCTAAGAGTAAAGGTTATGTGTTTACATTTGGCTTTACCTTTACACGCCAGTTATTACACCAGTGTTCGATAAGGAAAAGGTGTCTCTGAAGGTTTAAGGATGCTGTTTCAGGATTGGAACTGGATGATAGGATGGCGGTATCGTCTGCAAAAGTTGCCAGAAAGGTATCAGGATGTGTAGGAATATCAGAAGTGTAAAGGATGTAGAGGGCGGGTCCCAAGACGCTGCCTTGAGGAACACCGGCCTCAACGGGATAAAGGTTAGAAAATTCTACACCACAGCGAACTCTGAAGGAACGGTTTGAGAGATAAGATCTGAGAATTAGGTATAGAGACTGGGGTAAATGGGTTTTCAGCTTGAAGAGTAATCCAGTGTGCCATACCCGGTCAAAAGCTTGCGCAATGTCCAGAAACGCACCAGAACAATACTCTTTGCATTCAAGAGCTGAGGAAATATGGTATACAACTCGGAGCCCCTGTTGAACTGTGGAATGCTGAGGACGGAATCCAAACTGATGGGAAGGAAGATTTTGAGATTCTAATATGGGTAGGATACGTTTAAGAAGAAGCCTTTCGAAGATTTTTGAGAGGATGGGGAGTAGACTAATAGGCCTGTAGGATGAAGTGTTGTTGGAAGGTTTGCCTGGTTTTAGAAAAAGAATGATAGTGGAATGTTTCCATAACAGAGGAAAATAGGTGGTGCGTAGGATGCAGTTGTAGATATAAGTAAGGAATATAATAGCTTTCTGCGGAAGTTGTCGGAGGATCTGGGGAGTAAGAAGATCGTGTCCAGGAGATTTACGGAGGGTCAGTTTTTGGAGAAGATATTTGACCTCAGAGGGGTTAATAGCTTTAGGAGGTAGGGAAAGTGGAATTGGTGACATAAGAAAGTCTTGCACTGTTTCGGTGTGATTGATGTGGGATTCCGGGTGAGGAGTGAATACTTTGGAGAGGTGTGTGGCGAATTCCTCGGCTTTATCTTCATCAGACGCAGCCCAGGAGTCATCACCACGTCGGAGAGGATGGGAAACTTGATGGTATTTTAGGATCTTTTTCGTGACATTCCACAGGGAATTATCACGAGCTGATTGAGAGGAGAGATAGGAATTAAAGGACTGGGAACGGAAGGTCGCCAACTCCCTCTTCAATTGTCTACAATAGAAGTTATAGGAGCGGCGATCTGTTGGGTGTCGGGTGGCTGCCATAATGATCTTGCTCGGCGTTTGGTGTGGATGAGGTCTATTATATGTTGTGGAAAATGATTTTGTTTGACGTATATTGAAAATTAAAAATAGTTTATGTCAATGGTGTCAAAAGTATTTGGAATTACGTGGTTTTATAATTATATTAATCATAAATAAACATCTAGTTGGTACAACTTTTTGTATAATTATACATTTTAGCTTTAATATATTATTATTATATTATCTACACTATACATAGTCATCCACATGTTCTCATCAAATTTTTTTGACATTTTGACTACTTCTCTCCTAAAAATTATTCAAATCTCTTGTTCCATCGAAGCGTTTTTATTTTAAGCCTTATTACAAAAATATATATATATTTTTCCAAGGTTCGGTATATGATATATGAGAGAGAAGTTTAGAAGATAAAATTATGTCGAAGATTAGTGAACATTTGAAACTATTAAACAACAGAATACTACGATTGCCAAATACTTTGACACAGAATGGTCTTGCAATTTTACATTCCTAATGGGATATTTTAAAAACAATAAACTTTTCGGTTATCTGGTCAGTGATTTTCCTTTATAAGAGTTTCTTTCAAAGATTTATAAGTTAAAAAGAATTATATAAATCCATATTTGTGAAATATAATTAATAAATTTGACATTTTGACATTCACTGTAACATCATGTGCAGCACTACACCAGTGACACCATTGAGTTTTATATTTTTTAAATAATAATTAAAAAATCTTTTGCTCACAACGCACGACTTTTGCTTACCTTGGTTGTTAAAATCAATTTTAGAATCTTTAAATAAAGTTCGAGATGAAAATAAATTGTTAAAAAATTAATTACATTGAGTTTCAATAGAGACATGGATTTTATTTATTTATTTGTTATTCCGCATCTACCCTTTCGGGTCATTAGCGGGTCTTGATTCTACGTTTATATTGAGTTTAACAGACCAATGTCTCTAAAAAACCTCAAAAAGTCTTAAAATTATGTCATCATTTCTTAATGCTTCTTTTAAGCTTGAAGGTATGTTATGTCTTGTTCTGTTGTCAGTGTACAGTGTGCATGATGTTACAATGTGTTTTATGGTCAGTGTTGTGTTACATGTATCACAGAATGGCGGATCCAGGCCTCTCATTAAATACCCGTGTGTAAAGGCTGTGTGGCCTATCCTCAGCCTTGCTAGCACTACCTCTTCCTTTCTACTTTTTCTGCATGGTGTGGTCCAAGGAGATACATCTTGCTTTATCTCTTTCAGCTTAGTACTGGAAGTAGCCCATTCGGTTTTCCACTTGTTAATAATGGCCTTCCTGCAATGCCTGTTCCACTCTTCTGCTGTTGTTATGTTCACATTTTCAGTCGCAGGTTCATTCAGCCTCGCCCTGTTTGCTTCTCTGTCGGCTACATCATTTCCCACAATACCGCAATATGACGGGACCCATGCAAGTACAACCTTTATTAAATAATATATTGTATTACTATTAACAAGAATCATTTAGTTTTATATAAATATCAAGTAATATTTGTTGATTAAAATCATTAGTTTTTAAATTTTAACACTAAAACTTGAATAAGATTGAAAATAAGATTGCAAATGGTAGAAGAATAGTAGGAATCTTAAATGGTGTCCTGTGGAGCAGACAGGTGTCGCTTCTTACGAAAAAAAAGATTTACCATTCTTTCCTCCTAGGGACCACTTTATATGGCGCTGAAACGTGGACAGTGCTAAAATCGGCTGAAAGAAGATTGTTAGCTCTGGAGATGGACTTTTGGAGAAGAGCCTGCGGCATATCCAGGCTGTAAAGAATCCATAACGTGGAAATAAGAAAAAAAGTAGGGGCTGAGCTGAACATATTGACTGAGATATCAAAGACTCGTGTGGTATGGCCATGTCATGAGGATGGAAGGGACGCGGTGGCCACATGAAATGATAAAGTACTCCCCGCAGAAGAGGCGAAGACGAGGAAGACCCCGCAAAAAGTGGATAGAGGGTGTGTGGGAGGACATGGCGGCCAGAGGAGGACTGCAGGGACAGGGAGCACTGGCCTTCGGAAATACTAAGTTTCGGGATGTGACGCAAGTTGCAGAACCCGAGTAAAAGAAAAACAAAACACTAAAACTGCATGAAAAATATTTTTTTCCCATTTTATCCTTTAGTTGTTTATCAAATTTGTTCAACTTGTATATATAGCCGTTTCGTATCAATTCTTATAAGATATGATTAATTTTTTTGATGTATACAACATTAAAGGGATATTACAAGAAATTAATTCAGCCCTTTCAGACTATTTCAATCAGAATAAAACTTACATTATATTAAAGCCCATTGCATTTTACATCGATATAACGAGTTCAGTCAAAATCGTTAAAGTTGTTTTTGAGATAATTGTAAAAAGGTGTAAAATGTATAGTATAAAGTAGATCTTCCAGTCAGTCGATTTTGAAGAAAAAGTTGAAATGAAAATAAACTTGTGCCACTACAACCCATGAAGGGCCGTGCAATGAGATGATTCGGCCGAGATCGCGCTCAGCCGCTAGATTTTTCCCCATTTTCGGGTACCCACTTTATAGAGGCTGGGTGTGCCCCAGGGGGGTCTCCATACCCCAGGTTCGCCCCCCGGCTGAAATAACAGAATAAATAATATTCCGTCATAACCGGGATTCGAAACCGAACAGTAGACGCTCTATCCACTAGACCACGCCGCTCCCCAATGAAAATAAAATGAAATGAAATTTTTTTTTATTCTGGGATCAAGTCCCCTTAGAATAATGAACAATAAACAGAAAGAAATCCTTATAGTCTGGTAACTTAAAGAAAATATGTATTAAAAAAAAAAAAAAAAAATATATATATATATATATATATATATATATATATATATATATATATATATATATATATATATATATGAATATAAAGGAAACAAATATGAATACATGTACAGGATCAAATATTCATTATATCTGTAAATCTTTGCAAATTTATACTATATATATCTATGTTTTACATTGCAACGGAAGATTGAGATGTGAGTAGGTTTACATCGATATAAACGAGTTCAGTCAAAATCGTTAAAGTTGTTTTGAGTTAATTGTAAAAATGGTGTAAAATGTATTAGTATAAAAGTGATCTTCCAGTCAGTCGATTTTGAAGAAAAGTTGAAATGAAAATTAACTTGTGCCACCTAAACCCATGAAGGGCCGTGCAATGAGATGATTCGGCC
>JAJSOM010000086.1:0-11201 GCA_023052935.1 Piezodorus guildinii
AAGAGTGCAAAATCTTAAATGCTAAATTCTGATGAAAAAAACCCTTTTGGCTGGGAAAAATTTTTTGCATCTTTCTATATGTTATCAAGTACCAAAGAGGATTAACCCTAAAAAACCCACATATATAGTGAAATAGGGGACTTGGTGTTTTCAACGTCAATTTTTTGAAGAGTGCAAAATCTTAAATGCTAAATTCTGATTGGGAAATACCCTTTTGGGTGGAATTTTTTTGCATCTTTCTATATGTTATCAAGTACAAAGAGGATTAACCCGAAAATCCCACATATATCGTGAAATAGGGGACTTGGTGTTTTCACGTCAATTTTTGAAGAGTGCTAAAATCTTAAATGCTAAATTCTGATAGAAAATACCCTTTTGGCTGGATTTTTTTTGCATCTTTTTATATGTTATCAAGTACCAAAAAGGATTTAACCCCAAAAAAAACCCACAATATAGTGAAATGGGGCTGGGTTTTTTACGTCAATTTTTTTTAAAGTGCAAAAATTTTAAAACTAAATTTATTTAAAAAAACCTTTTGGGGAATTTTTTCATCTTTTATATGTTATAAATACCAAAGGGATTAAAAACCAAAATCCCCCAAAAAGGAAATAGGGGACTTGGGGTTTTCACGTCAAAATTTTTTTTAAAAGGGGCTAAAATCTTAAATCTAAATTCTGATGAAAATACCCTTTTGGCTGGAATTTTTTTGCATCTTTTATATGTTATCAAGTACCCAAAAGGGGTTTAACAAAAATCCCACAATAAGTGAAAAGGGGTTTTGGGTTTTTTCCGTCAATTTTTTTTAAAGGAAACTTAAAGCAAATTGATTAAAAAACCCCTTTTTGGGTGGGTTTTTTTTTTATCTTTTATATTTATCAGTACCAAAGGATTTCCCCAAAAAAAACCCCCAAATAGTGAAATGGGGCTTGGGGTTTACGTAAATTTTAAAGTTAAAATCTTTAAATGTAAATTTTGATTGAAATACCCTTTTGTGGTTTTTTTCATTTTTATATTTAAAAGTACCAAAAGGTTAAGAAAAAACCCCAAAAATTTTGAAATAGGGGGCTTGGTGTTTTCACGTCAATTTTATAAAGTGCTAAAACTTAAATGCTAAATTCTGATTGGAAAATACCCTTTTGCTGGAATTTTTTATCATCTTTCTATATGTTATCAAGTACCTAAGAGGGTTAACCCGAAAAATCCCACAAATATAGTTTAAAAAGGGGACTTGGTGTTTTCACGTCAATTTTTTAAGAGTGCTAAAATCTTAAATGCTAAATTTGATTGAAATACCCTTTTGGCTGGAATTTTTTTTTGCATCTTTGTATATGTTATCAAGTACCATAAGGATTAACCTGAAAAATCCCACATATATAGTGAAAATAGGGGACTGGGTGTTTTCACGTCAATTTTTTAAGAGTGCTAAAATCTTAAATGCTAAATTCTGATAGAAAATAAACCCCCTTTTTTGGCTGGAATTTTTTGCTCTTTTATATGTTATCAAGTACCAAAGAGGGTTAAACCCGATAAATCCCAAATATAGTGAAATAGGGGGACTTGGTGTTTTTTACGTCAATTTTTTAAGAGTGCTAAAATCTTAAATGCTAAATTCTGATAGAAAATACCCTTTTGGCTGGAATTTTTTTAGCATCTTTCTATATGTTATCAAGTACCAAAGAGGATTTAACCCGATAAATCCCACAATATCGTGAAATAGGGGACTTGGTGTTTTCACGTCAATTTTTGAAGAGTGCTAAAATCTTAAATGCTAAATTCTGATAGAAAATACCCTTTTGGCTGGAATTTTTTTGCATCTTTCTATATGTTATCAAGTACCAAAGAGGATTAACCCGAAAAATCCCACAGATATATAGTGAAATAGGGGACTTGGTGTTTTCACGTCAATTTTAAAGTGCAAAATCTTAAATGCTAAATTCTGATTGGAAATACCCTTTTAGCTGGAATTTTTTTTCATCTTTCTATATGTTATCAAGTACCTAAGAGGGATTAACCCGAAAAACCCACAAATATAGTGAAATAGGGGACTTGGTGTTTTCACGTCAATTTTTAAGAGTGCTAAAATCTTAAATGCTAAATTCTGATTGAATATACCCTTTTGGCTGGAATTTTTTTGCATCTTTTATATGTTATCAAGTACCATAGAGGATTAAACCTGAAAAATCCCACAATATAGTGAAATAGGGGACTTGGTGTTTTCACGTCAATTTTTAAGATGCTAAACTTAAATGCTAATTCTGATGAAAATACCCTTTTGGCTGGAATTTTTTAGCATCTTTTATATGTTATCAAGTACCAAAGAGGATTAACCCGATAAATCCCACATATATAGTGAAATAGGGGACTTGGTGTTTTCACGTCAATTTTTTAAGAGTGCTAAAATCTTAAATGCTAAATTCTGATAGAATATACCCTTTTGGCTGGAATTTTTTTGCATCTTTGTATATTTTATCAAGTACCATAGAGGATTAACCTGAAAAATCCCACATATATAGTGAAATAGGGGACTTGGTTTTCACACGTCAATTTTTTAAGAGTGCTATAATCACTTAAATGCTAAATTCTGATTGAAAATAACCCTTTTGGCTGGATTTTTTATTGCATCTTTCTATATGTTATCAAGTACCAAAGAGGATTAACCCGAAAAAATCCCACAAATATAGTGAAATAGGGGAACTTGGTTGTTTTCACGCAATTTTTAAGAGTGCATAAAATCTTAAATGCTAAATTCTGATTGAATATACACCCTTTTGGCTGGAATTTTTTAGCATCTTTGTATATTTTATCAAGTACCATAGAGGATTAACCTGAAAAATCCCACATATTAGTGAAATAGGGGACTTGGTGTTTTCACGTCAATTTTTTAAAGTGCAAAAATCTTAAATGCTAAATTCTGATAGAAAATACCCTTTTGGCTGGAATTTTTTAGCATCTTTGTATATGTTATCAAGTACCAAAGAGGATTAACCCGATAAATCCCACATATATAGTGAAATAGGGGACTTGGTGTTTTCACGTCAATTTTTAAGAGTGCTAAAATCTTAAATGCTAAATCTGATAGAAAATACCCTTTTGGCTGGAATTTTTTTGCATCTTTGTATATGTTATCAAGTACCATAGAGGATTAACACGAAAAACCCACATATATAGTGAAAAAAGGGGCTTGGTATTTTACGCAATTTTTTAAAGAGTGCAAAATCTTAAATGCTAAATTCTGATTGGAAATACCCCTTTTTGGCTGGATTTTTTTTTTGCATCTTTCTATATGTTATCAAGTACCAAAGAGGATTAACCCCGAAAAATTAACAAATAAAAGTGAAAAAAGGGGACTTGGTGTTTTCCTCAATTTTTGAAGAGTGCAAAAATCTTAAATGCTAAATTCTGATTGAATATACCCTTTTGGTGGAATTTTTTAGCATCTTTCTATATGTTATCAAGTAAACCCAAAAAGGATTACCCGAAAAACCCACATATATAGTGAAATAGGGGGGCTTGGTGTTTTTACGTCAATTTTTTGAAGAGTGCAAAATCATTTAAAAGCTAAATTCTGATTGAAATCACCTTTTGGCTGGAATTTTTTAGCATTTTTATATATGTACAAGTACCAAAGAGGATTAACCCGATAAATCCCACATATACGTGAAATAGGGGGCTTGGTGTTTTCACGTCAATTTTTGAAGAGTGCTAAAATCTTAAATGCTAAATTCTGATAGAAAATACCCTTTTGGCTGGAATTTTTTTGCATCTTTGTATATAGTCACGCCACCATGAGGCCATAGTGCACCTGCAGATCACACCATATTCCTTGAATCTTATTCAGCAGTCCTATTAACCTTTATATACCCTGTCCCTTCTCCCAGGGAACACTCACTCTCTTCAAGTCCTCGCAGTAATTACGGTACGTAATCTAATGTCAGTCTAGTATAGCCATATTGTTATTATCAAGATTGTCATTATTGTCTTTTAAAGTGTTTATTATCGATATTTTGTAACTTTTGAATAATAAAATATATTTTTTTTTCAATAACGAGTACGAACACCAAAATTGGCGCCCAAACAGGGACTGCATATTTTTATCGCAGTTTAAAGAACCGAGTTTCCGCAGATCCGAACTTTTTCCGCAAATCCAGAATTAGGATACCGCCTAGGATTCCTCACCTGTGAAGACTCAAGATTTTGGCTTACCTACCGAGGACTACCAACTTCGAGATCTTCAGATTCTGGACGAGTTTACTCACCCCGAGCATCTCGCAACGCAGGCAAAGTCTCTTATCTGCACTCAACCTTGGCGGACTTCACTGTCGTCAGGTATCCAGCTCAAGGACAGATCTTCACACCCCGTCGAAGATTATTTTGACAGCGTACTCAATTTTTGTAAGTTAATTTCCTTTACTATTGTAATTTTATGTCTGATGATTATTTAAATTCTTTAATCCTGCGAGTAAATAATTTAATATTAACTACAAATATGGCAAGCTTTCAAATTAAATCGGCAGACTACGATCATATCCCTAATTTTAATGGAAATCCACACAATCTGTTAAAATTCGTGACAGTTTGTAGACAAGTTTACCAAATCGTGTGTAAACCGGACAACTCGTTTAAGGAACTAAACGAACAAAGATTATTAAGTAAACTTTTAGCAAAACTTACGGATGAAGCTGATTATATAAATACAACGCGCGAATTTAGTCGTGTTGAAGAATTACTAAATTATCTCGAAAGAACCTTCAGAGACAGCCGCTCAATTGAACAATTATCGCATGAATTATTTAATAACAAAATACATCATAAGGAACACCCTCTTGATTTCCTTCAAAGAATTGATAAGATCCGCACTTTAATAATTTCTAAACATCGGATAGAAAACACACCAAATAGAAGAAACAATTATTAGCGCATTAGAGAAAAGTATTCTTTATTTTTTTTACACTAACATGCCCCTTCACATAAGAACATATCTTATGACTAAAGCAAAAAGTTAAGAACATTAGATGATTTGAGAAATTTAATTCAGAATGAGAACCATCTACTCTTCGATGACCTCATAAATTCGGGGAAATATGAGAAGACCCGGAGAACATGATTACAAAAGAGGCTTCGACCATAAGAAAAAGTTCGATAAAAAACATCACAAACGATTTAATAATTGGCAAAATCCCAATAACCCGTATAACCCACATAATCAAAGACAAGAGCATCAATATCGACAACAAGAACCTCCACAAGACTACCGGCAGAATAATAATAATAATAATTATTACCAACAATGGCCCCGTCAAGAACAACAAAGGTATTTCAACGGTTCAGGTCGATACCGGGAATCAAAATTATAATAATAATAAGAAAGATGAAAATCCAACTGTATCCATGAGAACAGTTAGCGCATTCGGGAATAAACCGAAACAGCCTAATTTCCAAATTCAGCAAGAAGACCCGAAAGACCAAGAAATCAGAGAATTAAAGAGAGAAATTAGAAAAATTAGATCCAAATAATTCTTTTTTAGAGAAAGGCCCGCCAGACAATCAAAACACATAAAAGAAGAGAATAAAAGCCAACTGCCTTATGTTAAAGACCACGCGAATCGTAAATGGCTTATTGATACCGATCTTGGAAAAATTTAAATATAAGACCAACATTGTACCACCAGATGTTGAAAGAGAAAAAAAAAAAATTTTACAATAAAAAACAGAAACCCGGGAAAGAAGAACTTGGCACGGAATCTATTTCAGTTTATTGCAGAAATAATTTTCTTAAAAACCCCGAAAAAATAAAATTTTATCTATTTAAATTTCAGTCCCAATTACGAAATACTACTAGGAAATAAAGACAAATGAGGGAAATGAAATTTAATATCGATTTCAAAACCAACAAAATAAAAACTCGCTATACAATTTGATTTTATTATGGAAGACGAAGTTTTAAAATTAGTTTTGAAAGAAGGCGAAAATCAGATAAAAGTAGAACAAAATAAAAATCTATATTTTATTGACTATGAAGATGATAAGATTAAAATTAAACCTGGCATCTATGATCAAAAATATAATAATCAAACAGTAAAGTTAACGAAACCATATATTTACCTTTATACTAATTTGCAAAAAGAAGAAGTAAATTAACAGATTCTAATAAAAAAGGAAACCATGAAATAATAAAAAAAAATCCCCCAACTAATCAAACCGACCATATACCTCCTCAAGAAAAATCAAATTTAATTAAATTATTATCGAAATATCCATCAGTATTTAAAAGACTGAAAATGATCCCCTTTCAGCCACTGATTTATTGGACCCATAAGATTAAAAAAAAAACCCGAAGACCCGATATATTCGAAAAATTACAGATATCCCCACCAATTCAAAGAAAATATTAAGGAAGAAATTAAAAAGATGTTAGAATCCAAAATAATAAGACCCAGCAATTCCCCTTACAATTCTCCCGTTTGGATTGTCCCGAAAAAGCCAGACGCATCAGGAAAAAAAAAATACGAATGGTGATTGATTACAGGAAATTAAATCGAGAAACAACCCCGGTAAATTCCCCATTCCTAAAAATTAGAAGACCTTTTAGGCAAATTAGGAAAAGCGACGATATTTTACAGCAAAGGACCTTTGCTCAGGCTTCCATCAAATAAAATTCGAAGAAAGTTCTATCCCAAAAACAGCATTTTCTACAGATCAAGGCCACTTTGAATTCCTTCGCATGCCATTTGGACTCAGTAATGCCCCAGAAAACTTTTTCAAAGAGCCATGAATATCATTTTTTCAGATTCTATTAACGTTTTAGTCTATATGGACGATATTATAATTTTTTCTGAAATTACAAAGATCATTGGAAACATTTAGAAGAAACTCTTTTAAAAAATTAAAAAACATAACTTAAAGATTCAGCTCGATAAGACAGAATTTTGCAAGAAAAAAATTGTTATTCCTCGGACATATTATCAGCGAACGCGCATAGAACCTAATCCAGAAAAGATAAAAGCCAGTAAAAGATTTTAAACTCCCTAAAAATGAAAAAGAAATTAAAAGCTTTTAGGATTAACTGGTTTCTAAAAGGGGAAAAAGATACCAAATTACGCAAAGATAGCTTCCCCATTAACGAGATGTCTTCGAAAAGATCAAAAAGAAATCAAAACCAGAGTTATATGAAAACGCTTTTGAGAAATTGAAACAACTTGTATGTAGTAGCCCCATTTGCAAATTCCAGATTTCAATCAGGACTTTTTCTTAACAACGACGCAAGTAATTTCGCCATTGGGGCAGTATTAGCACAGAAGAAAGAGGAAAAGAACTCCCTGTATGTTTTTTCATCCAGAACACTTAAATAAAGCAGAACAAAATTACTCGACAACGGAAAAGGAATGTTTAGCCATTATTTGGGCTTGCAATCATTTTCGACCCTACTTATACGGTAGAAAATTTTTCATATATTCAGATCACAAACCTTTAGAATATTTAAGAACGTGTAAAAACACAGAACGCCAGATTAATTAGATGGAAATTATTGTTTTGAAGATTTCGAATATGACATAAAATACATTGAAGGAAAGGCTAATAAAGTCGCCGATCATTTATCCCGTTAAACCCCATTGAAGAAAGGAAATTAAAAGAACCAGAATTTGATATTTTCATACAGAAAATTCTCCTAATAACTATTCACAAGAAATCGTAGATTTATTACAAGAAAATGGGAATAGAAGAAACCCAAGAAGAAGCAACAATGAAAACTTAGAAGGAATTAATAATGAGAAAACAAGAAAAAAATAAAATGGGGAACACCAAAAATAATTCAAAAATAAATCTTCTTTAGCAACGCAGCACTCCACAAATCCTCCGATAACAGAATCTTAAAAGTTGATATAAATCAGACCGTAAATGTTGAGAAAAAACAAATAATAATAAAAAAGGGACACGCAAAATTCAACGCGAAAAAAATTCAATAATAAGCAAAGAAAACAATTGAATTTACTTGGCCTTATCATGAAAAAGATTTTGAAATAGAAGAAAAACTTTTAGAAACTTAAGACCAAAAATAATTACGGCATAACTTCTCACCCATACAATTCTAAGAAAGTGAAAATAATTGGTATAATGCATTATTTAATAAATTGCATCACTCATTAGAGAAAAATTTTCCCACAAATAGAATTAAAAAAATTTAAAAATTTGCCAGATTAAAAACACGGAAGACCAAAATTACTTATCCTTGATTATCATATCGCCAAGACATGCCAAGAGGAAAAATAAAAATATTTAGTTTTGAAAACCAAATTTTATTTTGGGCCCCAAAATGAAAGACATATCACAAAATTTTAAACAAATGTGAAACAGTGGAAAAGGCAAATACGAAGAAACCAAAAAAAAAAATTTAAAATTTCTCCCACACCTAGAAACCCTTTACAATTTAAGATTGAACCTTACCATGAGTAATTTTTACATTTTTTTAAATAGTAGATATTTTTTTAAAAAGAAATTTTCTTATTACGCAACGATTTTATAACCCCCTAAAAAACATGAAAGTATTGAAAAAATTTTTAGCATATTTTCCAAAACCCCAAAAAAAACATGTGACAAGGGGAAAAGAATTCGACAATAACTTGTTTAAAAAAATTTTCTAAACTACTTAAAAATTGAATTACTTATACACCCCCCCAACACCCAAACTCTCTTGGATTGCTTAATCGAGCAAGCTTTCGTTATTAGAAATTTTAAGACTTAAAAACATAAAAACAAAGATGAAAAAGAGGAAGATAATTAGACAAGCAACGACAGCATATAAAATTTTCCCTTAATCAAGATCTTAAAATGACCCCTAACAAAATAACTTGGGATCACTAATGAAACTATAATAACCCCCCCAAAAATAAAAGAATATCTTGTTCATGAGTACCAGGGGAAAATGAAGCAGCTTTTCGAAAAAACTAAGAAAGGTAAGAACAAAATAAAGAGAGAAAAAAGGCAATTTAAATGAAAAAGAGAAGACAAGAAACCCGGGAAGATGTGTATATAAAAACAACAAAAAAGAAAAATAGACCTAATACGAAAAAGGAAAGTATTCGATAAAAGATTTCAAAATAGAAATAAAGGTAGAAAAAAAAAACTCCACCCTGACAAGTCAAACGCCGAAAAAAGGTCACTAAGAAAAAGAAAAAAATAAAAAAAAAAAAACCTAACAAGTCAAAAAAACCCCAGAAATAACTATGAAGATATTGAGAATGTCTAAAAGAAATAGAAACGTCTAATGTTACAGGATCAGCCAAGATGACTTTGAGTTCGACGACGAATTGTTTCAAGTTTTTTCTGATCGCAGCCTTACGGTTCAATACAGACCCTGCTAATACAAGATTTATCTACGGACCAGGACATCCATCGTACAAATTAATCCATTTTTTATATTGAAAAATTGGTAAAATTTTTTTTCATTTTAAGAATCTTACAAAATTTAACAAGAGAAATTCAAACCCTTAAATTAGCATTGACGTATTAACAATTTAATGAATAAAAATTTGCAAAAATTATTGAACAAAAATAAAACAAGATATTAAAAAAAAAATCATTTGTAAATATAAACGAATAACCGATCAAAAAGAGGTTTAATTTAACGGGCTAGGGAATCTATTAGTTGGGCCCCGGAATATGGGAGGATAAAAGAAAAGTATGTATTTTTTAAATTGGAGTTGTTAATAGGCATAATAAAATGTTGATTAGGATTAAATAAAGAAATTAACATCTAAACTTAAAAAAAAAATAATTGTTTTAAATAAATATAAGGATAGTATAGAAAAAAAAAATAAATTTTACAGATTTACCTTTCTAATTAAGTACATATTTATTACCCTATTTGATTTATGAAAATCAATTAAATGATATAGAAATTTTCCTTAGAACAATGAAATTAGGAAATTAACCCCTCCAAACATATTAACGACAAGAACTAAACAATTAAACAAAACCTTCGGAAAACCCAACCGAAAAGTAGTTCTGGGTTCTTAGTCCCCATTTTTGTTCCCTAAGATTTTAAATTTTTAATTTTTTTTTTTTAAAACCCTTTAAACCCCCAAAAACAACTTATTATGCTATGTCATATCCATTACAAGAAAAAAATAAAGTCATTACTCTAAAGATTAAAAAAACAACAATCATTAATTTTTAAAAAATTTGTTTTACAATGGAAATTGTATTAAATTCAATAATCACATTACTGAAAGACATGAAGAATTAAGGACAAATGATTTTAGAATTATGTAAGAATAAAATTAAATGATTTGTAAAGCTGTAGAAATAAGAACAAACCCATAATCAAAAATTATACCCACTTACACCCAAAATTTAACCTTTTAAATTTGCAATGTAAAACTAGTGTAACAAACACACAAATGATCACTACCATCTACAGCCCCCTTAATCTTAATGAAAAAAAGAAATTTTTAAATATAAAGTACCCCTTTCTTAGTTGACAATGTAAATTTCCTTTTTTTTCCTATCATTCTGTTAAAAATAAAACTATGTATCAACAAATTTTTAAAAATTTTTTAGGAATTACAAAAAAATAGACTTAATAAAATAAAATAAAAAATTGAAACCTTTATGAATAAATGTATCCCCCCAAATTTTTTTTTTATAATTTTATGTAAAATGTTTTTATCTTTTATGCTAAATCTTTTTCGTCAGTATTGTAAACTGGAATTACTGTGTTTTAACCTTCAAAAAGAAATCCAAGTACCCATCCTCAACCACCTGAATGTTTTGATGGGAGAGCCAGAGCTTTGGTTTCAATATTTACAAATAACAAACCGTCCCAAAACCTTTAAATTTAGAGTTCAGTGGGCTTCACTCTCAAAGGACGGAGGAGTCAGCCCACCATGAGGCCAAAATCACCTGCAGAAACACACCATATTCCTTGAATCTTATTTACATCCTATTAACCTTTTTTAAAAAACCCGTCCCTTTTCCCAGGAACACTCACTCTCTTCAAGTCCTCCGTAATTACGGGACGTAATCTATTCAATCTAGTATAGCCCTATTGTTTATTTTCAAAATTGTCATTTTTGTCTTTTAAAGTGTTTTTTATCGATATTTTGTAACTTTTTGAAAAAAAAATTTTTTTTTTCAAAAACGAGCGAACACCAAAAATTTTAAGTACCAAAGTTAATCAAAAAACCCACAAAAATAGTGAAATA
>JAJSOM010000087.1:0-30000 GCA_023052935.1 Piezodorus guildinii
ATCCGGACTACCTCATTAATAAATGGAAACAAAAATCCGAACAGAAATGATATCCGCAGCCAGCAATATCCAATTTCATATGTTATATGCAAAACTTGATCCTGAAATAGCTATTTCCTACATCCACCACAACAAACTTAGCCTTTATAATAAATCTCTGATATTTAAAGCAAGAGGAGAACTGATGGGACTTAATTGTCAGCCATGGAGGAGGGATAGGATACCTACCTGTGCTATGTGCAACCTAAATGTGCCAGAGGATACCTACCACTTTTTGGCAATATGTCCTGTCTTAAAGGAGTTCAGGATGAAATACTTGGGAAAATATAAGTTAACTCTAGAAGAGGTAATAGATAGACTAAATGGGCTAGATTGGGTTAAATTTGCAGCATATTTAATTAAATCATTAAAATACAGAAATTTTTTGGTACAGCATTTTAATTATTAAATTTTTACAATCAATAAAAATAAATCATAACATTACTAAAAATATAAATTATTATCAAAACTGAAAAAAAGAAAAGAAAAAGGGGCAACTCGACAGACGGCTTAACGCCATTGTCTTGTGGGCTTTGATCTCAAAAAAATGTATATATATGTGTGTTATTACTATTTTGTATATTATGTAAATAAAGCATTTATTCATTCATTCAAATCTTTGAGGCAAAACAACATATTTAAGACCGGTTAAGGAAATGTGAAACTGATGTAATTTGGAAAAAAAAAACACCTGTACCACTACAACCCATGAAGGGTCTTGGACTCAGTACATATAGAGATTCGTACTATTTCTAGGCTAACGGCCGTGCAATGAGGTGATTAGGCTGAGATCACATTCAGCCGCCAGGTTTTTTCCACAATAGGGGAGCCCGTGGCTGAGTGGCTAGCGCGCTAGTCTCTCATGCTACAGGTTCTAAGTTCGAATCCCAGTCCCGGCGGGGCTTTTATAAGGATGTAATTTGGAACTTTTCCTATAAATATGACGTACATAACCATTAACACATATCTCGAAAAACTTTTTTTTTTTACCTTTGCTTTTAACTAAACAGACGAAAACAATCTTGATATGAATATTACACATACAGACGCGTGAACTACTATTTACTAAACAGCTGATTATATTTAAATAGGGTTCTGGGTAAGGGTTAGATTGTTAATTAACAATGTTGTAACCTAAAAACGTTTGCCAAGTAGATCTTTAAACGTTTCTTATCAGTTGGATAAATAAGTGAAAACGAATGCGCGTCCTTAAAGAATATGCCAATGCATTTATTTAAAAAATTCACAACGGTATTAGAATAATTAGAAAAATCTTTTTCATCCAAGAAATTTAAAACCTGACGCCAGATTTGATTTTATTTCAGACGAAATAAGAGACAATTCAAGATTTTTTGTTTGCAAATTGGTAAACAAAGTTGTTTGCATACACGGAACAGATTTAAAAAACGCACTCAGGATTAATGACCAGTCTTCTTTGTCGTAAATCAAGACCTAAAACCGGCACTCCAAGAGAAGATATACGTACTTGATAAGTAAACTAATCTCCCTCTGCTATCACGTTAAATAATAACTGTATGAGGTAGAGTAAATGATTTTGTTTACACTTTTATATAATTCTACGATTATATATGAATGATCAGGAAGATAACAAACAGTACAATCAAACAATGATATCAGCTGTGTGCACCAACTATCATGCCGGTAGCCTTTAGCTATTACTTAAACACACAGCAGATGTCGCTAGTTACATAAGCAATTATAAATTTACTCGCAATTCAGGAGTATGTTGAATGGATACAATTTTGCTTAATCTGGAGAAGATTGTTACTTTCACTTACCTATATATGAAATATATAGTAATGGAAAGTAATAATTGCGTTTAGCGTAATAATTGAAAATTTAACATGAAAATTTTCCTACACATTTACTTGATGTATTTTTTTTTAAAATACAGTTATAGATATCAATAAAGAGGTTAAAAAAAATTTTTCGATGGAAATAATCGGAGTCTTGAAGAAAGGTGTTTTTTTTTTTTTTTTTTCGGGAAGGGGAAAAATCGTTCATAAGATGAAGCGCAACTGTCAAGCTACACAACAGTGTGAGATTCCTACTCACTAAAAAACCACCTCCCAATTCGTCTTTGCCACCCCACGGAACCGCTGTCAAGCATTACTTCATGGGGGGCAGAAGGTCTAAATGCCATCTACTTTACTGGACATCTGATTTAAGCTAGGCCAATGCCCCGCCTCTCCTTTCTTGCTCCTGTACTCTGAGCTTTCTACCGATTTGTGCTGCATAATCAGCTGCAGCGCTTCAACTCTCCTGACTAACCATCATCAAGGAGACTAAATTTTCGGGTGATGCTCTTGTACTGAATTGAGCGTCTATCTCCGACTTTTCTCGAAAGAATCCCGAACAAGAGAAGAATCCATGCTCCACTGTTTCTTCTATGGGATCACAAAATGGGCACAATGAACTTTCTTCTATTTTGAAACTGGCTAAGTAGGCTCTGAAGCAACCATGCCCACTAAGCAGTTGAGTGAGATAGTAATCTACATCTCCATGTTTCCGGTATAACCATATCGATATGTCGGGATTAGGCGGTAGGTCCATCTTCCAGAAGATGAAGCGTTCCAACGTCTCTGCCATATATCAAGAGTATTTGTCTCTCTTGTTTTGCTAAAGAAGCCCAGTGAGCATCCGTCTCTTCTCGGCAGCAAGGTGTGTGTGTGTGTGTGTGTGTGTGTATGTGTGGTAAGTGTAGCGCAAAAACGAAATATCGTACGAAACTGAAATTTTATATTTAAGCCAACTATACGTCCGAGATGTTACAGCAACTTTTTCATAAAAATCGGCTTACCAGGAGAGCCACTTCATACTACGCATTTTGCACCCTTTTACGAATTTCTCAAAAACGACTCCAACGATTTTGATTAAGCTCGCTATATTGACGTAAAATTTAATGGAGTTTAAAATCATGTATGTTTTATTCTGATCGAAACAGTCTGACGTGGCTTAAATGCCGACATTTTAAATTTTCTGATCTAAACTACCTCTACTTTTGTACATTTCGGCAACACACGACTTTCACTTACCTCGACTGGCAATATCAATTCATTTATTTATTTCACGTCACTTTATGCTCCTATGGCTAACCGGACGATGCTATAGTGGGAGTCCTAAATTTTGCCTCACAGGCTCGGGACCATCTTTTAACGTCCCCTCCGAAGGACGGCGTAACTAAGGGTTTTTTACTCCCATTAAAAAATCCTAGGACCACCTGCGGATTTGAACCCGTGACCGTTGGCATGGGAGGCTGTTACGCTAGCCACCCAGCTACAAGTGGTCCTCAATATCAATTTAAAAACTATTAAATGTATTTAAATTTTAAAATATTATAAGTTGGTTTTAATAAAACGTGTATTCATTTTCGTTGTAAACATATGATTTAGATTAAATAATATAACTATATCCGTGGCGGTCGTGAAAACTAGATAACTCGAGTTATATCAAAATGAGTTAACTTCACGTATCGCTCTCTCAGACCTTCTCCTACGTCCTGTTAAATTGGTTAAAGAAATTTTTTGGTGGAAGAAATTTCACGTGGAAAGAAAGCTGTAATTAATAACTCTATTTTGGTATTATTTTAAATTTTAAGTAGCTCACCTGTAAAATGAAAGATTTTGACTTAACCACTTATTCGCGACCGCTATTTTATTAAGTTTATTTTCTATTCTTTACTTTATATTACCTTTTACAACTTTGTGTATCATATAATATTTTTTTTTTAATTTTTTCTTTCTGACAGTATATTGTACGTCTATATTACTGTTCTTATTACCAATAAACCAAAAATTACATAAAAAAATATATTTACACATTTCTCCTATAGTTGTTTATCAAATTCGCTCAACTTGCATATTTAGTCGTAATTTATTAATGCTAATAAGATGATGTACCTAATTTTTTAAAATCTACATAATCAAAGGTACTTCGGAGGAAGAAAATTTAAAATATCGGCATTTATGCCCTGTCAGACTATTTCAATCAGAATGAAACCTAAATTATATTAAAGCCCATTAAATTTTACATCCATATAGCGGTTTTAATTAAAATCGTTCGAGCCGTTTTTGAGAAAAACATAAAAAGGTGCTAAATGCATGGGGACTTCCGGTCAGCCGATTTTAGTGAAAAGGTTGCTGTAACATCTCGGGCGTAAGACAAATTAATTCGGCGAAATTTTGCCGATGTGAAATGCATATTTGTACTGTATGTGTTTATAACATTTTAGTATTTTTTTAAATTCTCTATTATATTGTAATTTACTAAAGAACAGTTAGATAATCACAAATTAATTTAAAATTTTAATTTATCTTTAAGAATCAAACATATAATTATAAGTTTTTCTACAGTAAATCAAATGTGGACATCATATGGATATTAATAACAGAGGTAAGTGAAAGTCGTGTGTTGCGCGCACCAGATTTTTTTGCTAATTGGATTGCGCCAAGCTTGCCTCCTTTTTAGAGCTTCGTTACAATACGAGAGAACAGGCAGGTGAAAATTTTTGAGGAATAAGCAGGTGAAAGATAACAATAGGAATTATTAGCTAAAATAATCTGTTAGTTTTATCCACTTTCCACCACTCTCTATTAACTTATGCAACTTTATAAGATAACATTTCTTCTAAAATTGTTAGGGGTTCACCTGTAGCATGGTGGTTAGCATAACAGCCTCCTATGCCAAAGGTCCCAGGTTCAAACCCACAGGTGGCCCTAGGATTTTTTAATGGGAGTAAAATATCCTTAATTATGATGTCCTTCGGAAGGGACGTTAAAAGGTGGTCCCGAGCCTGTGCGATGTCAGGTACTCGTTAAAGATCTCTATCCTAATTAAACCTGAATAGGCAAAATTTAGGACTCCCAATGTAGCATTGTCCGATAAGCCATAGCATCATAAAGGGATGTTAAATAAATAAACAAACATCTAATTGTTAGCTTTCCTATGGTATTTTTGAATATTTCTTTATTCATGAATCACTATATTATCTCATTATACAATATTATTTATGGTGAAATATAAACGTTAACAAAATATTATTTAAAAACTTTGCTAACTCATTTTCATAAAAATGTTGACTTAAGCCGTTTACCCAAACATCAATGAAATCAATAAATATATATTAATTTATTCTACGGTTTTTAAAATCAAAGAATCCTACACTAGCAGTATGAATAGGATACTTATAATTTTAGACTCAAGAATGAATCAATGAACCTATACTTATATTTTAGAAAGAAACAATTTAAATTATTTAAAAAAAATTAGGTTTAGAGAAAATATAAAAGGAAGATTTAAGATATGGTTCCTTTACAATTTACCAAAATGGATGATAAAATTCTATCAGAAACTGGACATTAAAAATATTATTCTTATAAGGATCAAGTAAGAAAATAGAATGTTTCTAATTCATATGATTAAAAATCTGGTGTGGGCAACACACCTCTTTCACTTATCTTGGATATTAAAATCAATTTAACAGCTAATAAATAGAGTTCAAAAACGTTGAAAGAATGATATTTAGTTTTGTTAGAAATATATATTTTTGATTGAATAATTTAAAAATATAAAATAGTTATCTACAAAAATCAGTTAATTTGATCCGCTTTTCATCACTCTCCAATACATTTTACAACTTTTTGTATATATTTTTTCTAATATCTTTACCTTTCCAATGGTATATTATACATACGGTTCTTATCTTAAAAAAAATAAAGTAATTGCATTAAAATTTGTTTTGCTCTTTTCTCCTTTAGTTGGTTATCAAATTAGTTAAACTTTTATATTTATCCATTTTTTATCAATGCTAATCAGATGATATTGTTAATTTTATGAAACCTACTAAATTAAAGGTACTTTAAAAGGAAGAAAACTCAAGATATCGGCTTTCAATCTCAATGAAACTACATTAAATTAAAGCCCATTAAATTTTACATAGATATAGTAAGTTTAATCAAAACTGTTAGAGCCTTTTTTTGAGAAAATCATAAATAGGTGCAAAATGCAAGGTATCAAGGGGCTCTTCTGGTGGGCCGATTATCATGGAAAATTTGCTGTAACATCGAGTAGACTCTTATAAAATATGAAATTTCAGTTTTATACAACTTATCGTTCCTGTACTAGAGTTACCACACAAGGACACAGGGGAACCCTAAAACGTGTATTTCTGTTGAAAACTGGAATTTGAAACTTTTCACGATTGTAATACTTTCCCTTACTATATATTTCATATATCGGTAAGAGAAAGTAAAAAGGTGTTCTCACCAAATGATACAAAAAAAAATACCTGCAGCAGTGATGTTAAACTTAATTAATTCAATACCACGTCATCTTCAATTAGTACAAATAGCCAAAAGTATCCCCACTGATTAATTAATTAATGAATGGTTTACAATAAATTTACTATAGTTATAAACTTATTCAAATATGATTTAATATGAGAGTAATTAAGGGTAAAAATACCTTAGACTCAGTCTGTAGGTTGTTTTTTTGTTTTTTTTAATAATTAATGTATACTTCGATGCAATAGAGCTTATGCCATCAAAAACATTTGTATTTATTAAAGCATTGATTATTACATTAAATAGTTGCATTAAGAAAAAAACAAAACAATTTATATTTAAGGAAATAATAGATCAATTTTTATTTTATTTGTCTTATAATAGGTGTACAATTACTGTTGTTTCTGACTATATAAACAATTACAATTAAGCAAATTTAAGGAAATAAGAATTTAGCAATCTATATTTAATTTTAAATTTGTTGATGTATGAAAGTAATTATTATTCATCATAAAATTGATTGTTGAAATAAGTGAAGAAATACTAATAATAAGATTTAAATGACAAGATGATTGAAATTTATTTAGTTATAGTTTTAAACACATGCATTTTATTTTTTGTTTCTTTCTTTATACTGGAATATTGTTACAAAGAAGTTGGTAAAGTTTTATTATCTAAATGATATTAAACAAATAATGAGATAATAATATGAAGAGTACACATAAGAGAGGGGGACAGTTAATTTGTTTCCGAATTGTAGTTATATAGATATCATTGTTCGTCTAGTTGAGTAGAATATGTTGGTGAAAAGAAATAGTCAGAAAAATGATAGTTGGTTGGTTACAAGCGATAGAAAGAACCACGTACTCAGAAGAAAGAGGGAATGTCCATGCAGAAAAACCTAGAATGGGAGAGAGTCATTTTAGAAGCTCAAACTGCGTTTGTTTAAGTGCAGAAAAAAAAAGAAGAAGAAGAAGAATTAATTAATTTGTCTGAAAATGTTGTGTTTGTAAAACGTTTTTCAATTGTTATTAAGATTTTATTATTATATTTAATGTGACTTTGAATTATTATTATTTTGTTTGTTAAAAAATTCAATCAATCAAGACAAGTTATGACAAAAAAGTTATGACAAAAAAATAATTATTGGAATTGTGTAAATCTATATACAGAATATCAAAATTGTATATGGATTGTGTATTAATAACCCCATTTTATCAATAAAACAGGGAAGAAAGGGGGAGCGTCCAGGACTATCCCTCTTTCTTTTATATTTAAATTGTTTGTTTTTTTCTAAAACAATTTTTTTTAGAGCGTGTTATGTCTGTTTCGGGCAAATTTATTATTTTGACACACAAAACAAAAAGGAAAAGGACATATAAAATTTTTTAAGAAAAATGATAAAACATAATTAATTAAAGAACCAAACCTAAAAACCTGATTTTCTGGGAAATCACTCCAAATGACATCCCCCCTTTCTTCCGTGGACTCTTCATATATAAATAAAAATTTCTTAGTGAAAACGATTTTTCTAATAATTATCTATTATTCTCAAGGAAAGTCAAAAGATACTTATTAACACTGAAAGGACAAAGTCATATTAAAAAATGTGGTCGTTGTAACCTACAACTTTCAGTTGCCCTAGTTGAATCATGTTTAAACTAAAGTTGAATAAAAAAAAACCAATGAATTGTTTTGATGTAAACATTTAATTAAGATTAAACAGTATAACAATATAAATCATTATTTATTATAATCACTTAAGTTTATGACTCCTTCTGTCACCTTCTACAACTTTGTATGTTAGATAACTTTTCTTTTAAAAACATTAGCTTCCTAACGGTTCTTTATAAATCTATATTATTATTCTCCTTTATAGAAAAAAAAATTAATATGGAAAAATAGTTTTTTTGCCCTTTGGTTAGTAATATTTTTCATATTTGTGCATTTTTTCTTTGGTTATTATTTCTAATCAGCTAAATTAAAGTTATTTATTTTTTGAAAATTTGACATTTAAACCTTGTTACTTTATTTCTATCAAAATAAAACTTACAGAAAATTAATTTTATTTTTATTTTTACTTTATGTAAACCAACAGGCCAAGATTTATAAAAAAAAAAATAATAATAATAAAAATACAACAATAATAATATTTAAAAAAAAACCCACAAATATACAACTATACAACTATTTATATTAAGTAAAAAAAAAAAAAAAAGTATAAAGAGATAGAATCAGAAAGAAAAGGAAAAAAAAAGAGAGAGAGAAAAAAAATATACAATTTTTCAATAATATTGATATATATACCTATATTCACATAGCTGTCTCCCAGGGTGGATTAAATGAAATCAGTATAATATTGTTTTATTATATTATTGTTATCAAAGACTCAAAATTATTGAATATATATAATTATTAAATGACTGATAAATGGTTTCTCAAGATATTGTTTCTCGTACTCGCTTTCCTGGTGACTATGCATGTTTTAAACTTCTCCGTAATGAAACTCAAGATGCAGTGAGACGTGCTAAGTCCCTCCACATCCATAGAGCCCTTTCCGATGCTCCAGATTCCAAATCAAAATGGAAAATACTTCGAAGATTATCCCTCCCAGACTCCACTAACTGCAATTCCATTCCTGTCACACCAGACGATCTCAATAATCACTTTGTATCCCTATCTCCTGGCTCATCTTCCACTACCGATTTCGAACACCACAAATTCAATCCAGAAAGTTTTTTCTTCTCCCATGTTCCATATGACGAATTAATAACAGTTATCCTCAAATCTCAGACAAATGATTACGGACCAGACAACATTCCAGTAAAATTAATAAAGTCCTGTCTCCCAGTTATCTTACCAATCCTCTATCATATTTACAACTTTTCCCTTGAAAACTCCATTTTCCCTATCTCTTGGAAAACCGCCTTAGTTCGGCCACTAAATAAAATTCCTAATCCTTCCTCACCATCCAATTTCCGTCCTATTTCTCTACTTTCAAACCTCTCCAAACCATTGGAACGCCTAGTTCAAAATCAATTATCAAATTTTCTGGAAGAACGTTCCCTCATCAACCCTCTCCAATCCGGCTTCCGACAAGGCTATTCAACACAATCTGCTCTTCTAAAAATAATCCATGACCTACAATCCGCTATCGAACAATAAAAAAGTAACCATCCTGATCCTTCTAGATTTTTCCAAAGCATTTGATACAGTTGACCACAAAATCCTTCTTACCAAACTAAAAAACCTTCCATTATCCAACAGTGCTTTGTGCTGGTTCAAATCCTTTCTTTCTGACCGTTCACAGTATGTGGTAGTTCCAGGCCAACCTCCATCCAAGACTTTGCCTCTATCCTGTGGTGTTCCTCAAGGTTCATCACTATCTCCCACCCTCTTTGCCATCTACATCAATGATCTTCCCAATCATATATATCACTCCCAATACCATATGTATGCAGATGACATCCAAATTTACCTATCCTTTCCTCCTTCGGACCTATTACAAGCTACTGAAAAACTTCAAGAAGATCTCAACAGAATCAGTTATTGGGCCACAGCCAACAAGCTTAAGTTAAGTGCAGAGAAGACAAAGGCGATTGTAATAGGCTCCAATCCCCTCCTTAAAACCCTCCCTCCAATCCCAACACTCTTCCTCGATAATAACCCTATCAATTTCCACCTAACCGTTAAAAACCTCGGAATCATCCTCGATCAAACTCTTTCCTGGAAAAACCATGTCTCCGAAATCTCTCGACGCACCATATCCACCTTAAAACTCCTAAATCACCTTCATCACCTACTTCCACTCGAAACCCGTTGACTTCTAGTTTGTTCCTTATCATTCCCCCACTTTGACTACTGCTGTGCGGTGTATGGGGGTGTCTCTGGAGATCTCGAAGGTAAACTTAAACGATTATTCAACTGCTTCATTCGCTTCATCTTTGGGATATCCAGGGACACTTCTGTTACCAGATTCTACGAAGAGTTGAAGTGGCTTTACCCCTCCTACCGTTGTAAATACTTCCTAGCAACCTTCCTCTTCCAAGTTCTACAATCCAGCCGCCCATCTTACATCTCAGATATGTTTTCATTCAAATCCTCCATTCATTCCCGCAACACTCGTTCACGGCCTTCAGACCTGTATGTGGCGCCTCATCGAACCGCAGCCTTCGACAGATCCTTCCTAATCCGCTCCTCTTTCGTATGGAATTCCATTCCTTCATATATCCGACATTCTGATACTCTTCAGACCTTCAAATCCCGTCTATTCGACCACTTCCTCTCTATTCAATTCTCAAAGAGCCCTAAATAGATTTTCAAATTCAATTTAAATTAGTTAAATAAAATATATAGAAACAATAATTTAAATGCAACATCTTACATTGTGGTGGACCTGTATATTTAACTATATTATTTCAATAATTTAACATTAAAACAGTAAAGCACTATTAATTAAAATATTGTATATATGAAAATATTTTTCTGTTTTATCTTTTGTCTAGTTTTGTTATTATTGATTAGAATTATTACTATTAGAAGCTACCTTTTAATTTATCACTATTGTTCACTTTTTTACTTTCTATTATTTTTTGTTTGTTTTATGTTTTTACTCTAAGACACTAAAGTTCTGTTTGTATGCTTTGTAAAATTATTCAAAAGGGACTTGTCCCAGAATAAATAAAGATTTTTTTTTTTTTATTATTATTATTATATATCCTATATGAGTCAACGAAAAATTCCTAAAGAATCCCAGAGTTTAGTAACATACCAAGTTGGGCTTCTACATCCGAATTTATTTATTGCAAAATAAAAAACCTTCCTACGCTGAAGTCAAGTCCTCAAAGCATATAAATGTCATCTATATTGACCTCGACAAGGATTGACAAGGTGTTGGATAGCAGTTATCGTGCATCTATCATTCAATGTATGTCTTACATTAAACTCATACATCAATTGATTTGGTGAAATTTCCCAACCAGGGTAATATGCATATTTTTAATGTAATTAATGACAATTTAATCAAAACTGTCACAGCCTTTTTTGAGAAAATCATAGAAAGTGCAAAATGCATGGTAGACAGTTGCACTCCTGGTTCTTGATCCCAGGCATACAATTGTCTTTTATATAAAATATGAGTTTTCTAGGACTTTAGTTTTTGACTTGGACTTACCAAATACTCAAAAAAGAGGTCTTTGATGAACTTAGATTCGGGAGACCTTAATGTTCATTTTCAATGAAAACTCAAATTAAAAATTATGCACAATCACAATACTTTCCCTTGCCATGTATTTCATTTATAGGTAGGTGAAACTAAAATGACAAATGTAGATATTTATTATAAACAAAAATCCAACACAGAACTATCACTTACCTCGACTGTTAAGAACAATTTAAATACTATTAAATATACTTCAGTTTTGAAAATATTTTAAGTTGATTTTAATAAAAAGTATATTCATTTTTGTTTGAAACATATGATTTAGATTAAATAATATAACTATATTAAATTGCTAATCAGTAACAACAGTTTATTCCCCATCTGTTACTTTATATTACCTTTTACAACTTTGTGTAGCAGATGATATATTTTCTAAAATCTTTCTCTTTCTGATTGTATATTACACATCTATATTAGTTGTTCTTATTATCAAAAAAACAAAAATTACATAAAAAAATTGTTTTGCTCTTTCATCCTTTAGTTAGTCATCAAATCCGTCCAACTTGTATATTTAGCAATCCTTTATGAATATCATTAAGATCATACGGTTAATCTTTCAGAATGTAAAAACTTAAAGGTAGTTTAGAGGAGGAAAATTTAAATATCGGCATTTAAGCCCTGTCAGAGTATTTCAATCAGAATAAACATGATATTAAAGCACATTAAATTTTACATCAATATAGTGAGTTTAATCAAAATCGTTAGAGCCATTTTTGGGAAAATCATAGAAAGGTGCAAAATGTACATTTTAGTGAAAAAAGTGCTGTAATGTCTCAGGTGTATAGTTGTCTTAAATATGAAATTTCAGTTTCGTACAAATTTTCGTTTTTATACTGAACTTACCATAGACACACAAACACTGACCTTTTTGTGGGACTTGGTCATTTGGACTCAAGAAACCCTAAAACGTGTATTCCTGTTGAAAACTGGAGTTCGAAAATTTTCACGATCGCAATACTCTCCCTTACTATATATTTCATATATAGGTAAGTTTTTTTTTATTTATTTATGACAACCAAGAAATTTGACTTAAAATTTAATTTGCCATCTGCAATTCCTTCGCAATAAGCAAATTTGTGAACTGCTGAAGCAGCGGCTTATCACAGCAGAGCATGTTAAGTGAACAGCATATCTTATGGCCAACGCCTGCGTAGTTGTTGGGGTGGGTTGTAAAGATTCGTAGGACATTTTAGTGTTTCTGTAAGAGGATTGGTGTTTTATGTTAGTATTTGGTGGAAGTTATTGTATTGTTCTGTAACAGTGGCTGAAACGTCATTTGTTATAGAGAACGGTGCGTCCACTATTTTGCGCAGCACTTTCGAATGAAAAGACTATTCTTTGGATGCTTGATGTTTTAGCAGAGCCCCACAGTTCTATCCCGTATGTCCAGATCGGTTTTAGCAAAACTTTGTAAAGAGTTAGTTTGTTAAGTAAAAGTAACAGGTAAGTTAAAGTAAAAATTGGAAAATACTCACATGCAAATGCAAAGATATATAATTGCAGGTGTAAATCAGAGAACTTAATATGCATCATTTTGTCTTTTAGGGACAGGTTTCGACTTCTCATTTCCACTAAGAAGTGGAATCGTTAATCTGAAACAGAAATGCATTAGTTATTAAATATATAATATATTTATTACATTAATGCTAAATTATTTGAATTCTAGAAATAATAGAAATATAACTTTATAGTTTTAATTACATTGAGAAGTAATGTAGTTTCATCCTCCATTAATGAAATATTTTGGTAATGAGGAATGTAATTACATTGCATTAGAAGTGTAAGCAAAAAGAAAAAAACCTTTCCTACTTACATTAAAAAAAAAAAATTAATTACGAATTACATTTGTTAATTAAGAATTAAGTTAAATTTAGCTTTGTATGAAAAAAATATGTTATGAATTCTCGGGAAATATTCTCATATTTTCAATCTCTTACTTATTTGAAATTATTCTGACAAAGTAAGGCATCGATTTTCTTAATCTTTATTTATCTTAATTACTCATCTGATAAACTTATTTCTAATTCGAAATTGGATAAATTCATATCTAATCATTTAATAGATTTATGTATAATTTATACCTCAGAATTATCTACATCTTATAGATAAATGTATATCTTAATTGCATAATGGTATCAAAATATTTCAAATATAAATTTACAAATAATTTATGTGAAAAAATACATGGCATTTAAAAAAGAAAAAGTTTTTTTTTTAAATTTAAGTGATGAACCTAATTACACCAGAGTTAATTTGTGATTGGGAACAATAGTTTCTGAAACCCAGAGAATTCCTTTTTTCGTCCCAAAAAGCAATCTATATTTTATAATGAGTGTTGAGAGACTGAAAGTCTTGGAGTATGTTAATTTAACTAAGAGTGTGCTTCAGTTATCTAATTAAGTTATTTCTCTGATTATAGGAAGAAACCTTCACCAACATACCATGTCTGTTTTTACATGTCTTGAAATTCTGTCAATAAAAACACAATCCTGTCTAGGCTATGTTTAGGGAATTTACTGTTCTAACCGTGAAACAACAAAACAGAATATTAAAATTTGTTTACAATAATTAGTAGATGATTGTTTCAGAGACAGAAAACATTTTCGAGTAAATTTAAGAATGAGGTGAATTCAGAATGAATGGATGTATAGTAGTTAAATAGACATATTGATATAAATATACATTATTTTGCTAACATTATAAATACATACAAAATATATTATTACAAGCATTGAAAGAACACAGAACAAAGAAGCTAGGAATGGTTCAGAGAGAGAGAGAGAGTTTTCAAAGTACAGTGGTCAGAGAATCAGAGGGTTTTGTTAATTGTTTTATGACATTATTATTGATACATATTGTTAATATGAGTTTATTAAATAAGCATAACACGATTTAAGATTTTGGACATCTAAATTTTTTGTTTATGGTGCGATTTTTATATTTTTCTATAGTAATCATTTCTTTCATATCTTGTTTTAATGTAATGAATCTAACTTCCAATTAAGATGTATATTTAACTACTATGTACTCATTCATTGTGATTCAACACCGAATTCTTAAATTTATTCAAAAATGTTCTCTGTCTCTCTAACAATAATGTCATCGACTAATTATTGTATACAAATTTTAATATTCTGTTTTGTTTTTTTACTGTTATCACATGAATATGAGAACAATATATCCTTGAAACATAGCCTAAACACAATTGTTTATTTATTGACTGAACCTTGAGACCCATAGAAAAAAAAAACACACATATACGTACATAAATCCCTGACCTATAGGTTCTTAAAGAGATTTAATTATGGTAAAAACTAACAAATATAAACAAAGGAGTTGAAAACACTAACTTCCTTAACATATTAAGGTCAAGTATTTATCGAAAAGATAAATTGTTCTATGTAAAAAATATGAAAATTAATCGACAAAAATGTAGGTAATTTGTCTTAAATGTGTGACAAATTACATTTTAGCTTTGTGGTTTGTCAAAATAAGGACATTGTAATGAAACAGTGATGTGACTCACATTTAATTGTTCTCAAACAAGAAACAAGGAATCCATGATTCAAGAAAAAATTTTATTTTACATTTTACAAAGGCTTTATTCTAAGCACTCAGACACAATTTCATCCATAATTAATAAAAAATTAAGTATTAATAAAAAACGGAATGATTTTCTCTAGGGAGATAAATTAATAGTCTAGGAAAGTAGACAAATTATAATTTAACTCAAAAATAATATACAGTCACGCCACCATGAGGCCATAGTGCACCTGCAGATCACACCATATTCCTTGAATCTTATTCAGCAGTCCTATTAACCTTTATATACCCTGTCCCTTCTCCCAGGGAACACACACTCTCTTCAAGTCCTCGCAGTAATTACGGTACGTAATCTATGTCAGATCTAGTATAGCCATATTGTTATTATCAAGATTGTCATTATTGTCTTTTAAAGTGTTATTATCGATATTTTGTAACTTTTGAATAAATAAAATATTTTTTTTTCAATAACGAGCACGAACACCAAAATTGGCGCCCGAACAGGGACTGCATATTTTTATCGCAGTTTTAAGAACCGAGTTTCCGCAGATCCGAACTTTTTCCGCAAATCCAGAATTAGGACTACCGCCTAGGATTCCTCACCTGTGAAGACTCAAGATTTTGGCTTACCTACCGAGGACTACCAACTTCGAGATCTTCAGATTCTGGACGAGTTCACTCACCCCGAGCATCTCGCAACGCAGGCAAAGTCTCTTATCTGCACTCAACCTTGGCCGGACTTCACTGTCGTCAGGTATCCAGCTCAAGGACAGATCTTCACACCCCGTCGAAGATTATTTTGACAGCGTACTCAATTTTTGTAAGTTAATTTCCTTTACTATTGTAATTTTATGTCTGATGATTATTTAAATTCTTTAATCCTGCGAGTAAATAATTTAATATTAACTACAAATATGGCAAGCTTTCAAATTAAATCGGCAGACTACGATCATATCCCTAATTTTAATGGAAATCCACACAATCTGTTAAAATTCGTGACATTTGTAGACAAGTTTAACAAATCGTGTGTAAACCGGACAACTCGTTTAAGGAACTAAACGAACAAAGATTATTAAGTAAACTTTTAGCAAAACTTACGGATGAAGCTGATTATATAAATACAACGTGCGAATTTAGTCGTGTTGAAGAATTACTAAATTATCTCGAAAGAACCTTCAGAGACAGCCGCTCAATTGAACAATTATCGCATGAATTATTTAATAACAAAATACATCATAAGGAACACCCTCTTGATTTCCTTCAAAGAATTGATAAGATCCGCACTTTAATAATTTCTAAACATCGGATAGAAAACACACCAAATAGAGAAACAATTATTAGCGCATTAGAGAAAAGTATTCTTTATTTTTTTTACACTAACATGCCCCTTCACATAAGAACATATCTTATGACTAAAGCAGAAAAGTTAAGAACATTAGATGATTTGAGAAATTTAATTCAGAATGAGAACCATCTACTCTTCGATGACCTCATAAATTCGGGAAATATGAGAAGACCCGGAGAACATGATTACAAAAGAGGCTTCGACCATAAGAAAAAGTTCGATAAAAAACATCACAAACGATTTAATAATTGGCAAAATCCCAATAACCCGTATAACCCACATAATCAAAGACAAGAGCATCAATATCGACAACAAGAACCTCCACAAGACTACCGGCAGAATAATAATAATAATAATTATTACCAACAATGGCCCCGTCAAGAACAACAAAGGTATTTCAACGGTTCAGGTCGATACCGGAATCAAAATTATAATAATAATAAGAAAGATGAAAATCCAACTGTATCCATGAGAACAGTTAGCGCATTCGGGAATAAACCGAAACAGCCTAATTTCCAAATTCAGCAAGAAGACCCGAAAGACCAAGAAATCAGAGAATTAAGAGAGAAATTAGAAAAATTAGATCCAAATAATTCTTTTTTAGAGAAAGGCCCGCCAGACAATCAAAACACATAAAAGAAGAGAATAAAAGCCAACTGCCTTATGTTAAAGACCACGCGAATCGTAAATGGCTTATTGATACCGGATCTTGGAAGAATTATATAAGACCAGACATTGTACCACCAGATGTTGAAAGAGAAAAAGAAAATTTTACAATAAAAACAGCAACCGGAGAAGAACTTGGCACGGAATCTATTTCAGTTTATTGCAGAAATAATTTTCTTAAAAACCCCGAAAAAATAAAATTTTATCTATTTAATTTCAGTCCCAATTACGAAATACTACTAGGAAATGAGACAATGAGGGAAATGAAATTTAATATCGATTTCGAAACCAACAAAATAAAAACTCGCTATACAGAGTTTGATTTTATTATGGAAGACGAAGTTTTAAAATTAGTTTTGAAAGAAGGCGAAAATCAGATAAAAGTAGAACAAAATAAAAATCTATATTTTATTGACTATGAAGATGATAAGATTAAAATTAAACCTGGCATCTATGATCAAAATATAATAATCGACAGTAAAGTTAACGAAACCATATATTTACCTTTATACTATTTGCAAAAAGAAGAAGTAGAATTAACAGATTCTAATAAAAAAGGAAACCATGAAATAATAAAACAAATCCCCCAACTAATCAGAACCGACCATATACCTCCTCAAGAAAAATCAAATTTAATTAAATTATTATCGAAATATCCATCAGTATTTAAGACTGAAAATGATCCCCTTTCAGCCACTGATTTATTGGAGCATAAGATTAAAACAAAAACCGAAGACCCGATATATTCGAAAAATTACAGATATCCCCACCAATTCAAAGAAAATATTAAGGAAGAAATTAAAAAGATGTTAGAATCCAAAATAATAAGACCCAGCAATTCCCCTTACAATTCTCCCGTTTGGATTGTCCCGAAAAAGCCAGACGCATCAGGAAAAAGAAAAATACGAATGGTGATTGATTACAGGAAATTAAATCGAGAAACAACCCCGGATAAATTCCCCATTCCTAATATTGAAGACCTTTTAGGCAAATTAGGAAAAGCGACGATATTTACAGCAATGGACCTTTGCTCAGGCTTCCATCAAATAAAAGTCGAAGAAAGTTCTATCCCAAAAACAGCATTTTCTACAGATCAAGGCCACTTCGAATTCCTTCGCATGCCATTTGGACTCAGTAATGCCCCAGCAACGTTTCAAAGAGCCATGAATATCATTTTTTCAGATTCTATTAACGTTTTAGTCTATATGGACGATATTATAATTTTTTCTGAAAATTACAAAGATCATTGGAAACATTTAGAAGAAACTCTTAAAAAGTTAGAAAAACATAACTTAAAGATTCAGCTCGATAAGACAGAATTTTGCAAGAAAGAATTGTTATTCCTCGGACATATTATCAGCGAACGCGGCATAGAACCTAATCCAGAAAAGATAAAAGCAGTAAAAGATTTTAAACTCCCTAAAAATGAAAAAGAAATTAAAAGCTTTTTAGGATTAACTGGTTTCTATAGGAAAATGATACCAAATTACGCAAAGATAGCTTCCCCATTAACGAGATGTCTTCGAAAAGATCAAAAAGAAATCAAACCAGAGTTATATGAAAACGCTTTTGAGAAATTGAAACAACTTGTATGTAGTAGCCCCATTTTGCAAATTCCAGATTTCAATCAGGACTTTTTCTTAACAACTGACGCAAGTAATTTCGCCATTGGTGCAGTATTAGCACAGAAGAAAGATGGAAAAGAACTCCCTGTATGTTTTGCATCCAGAACACTTAATAAAGCAGAACAAAATTACTCAACAACGGAAAAGGAATGTTTAGCCATTATTTGGGCTTGCAATCATTTTCGACCCTACTTATACGGTAGAAAATTTTTCATATATTCAGATCACAAACCTTTAGAATATTTAAGAACGTGTAAAACACAGAACGCCAGATTAATTAGATGGAAATTATTGTTAGAAGATTTCGAATATGACATAAAATACATTGAAGGAAAGGCTAATAAAGTCGCCGATCATTTATCCCGTTACCCTATTGAAGAAAGGAAATTAAAAGAACCAGAATTTGATATTTTTCATACAGAAAATTCTCCTAATAACTATTCACAAGAAATCGTAGATTTATTACAAGAAATGGGAATAGAAGAAACCCAAGAAGAAGCTAACAATGAAAACTTAGAAGGAATTAATAATGATGAAAACATAGAAGAAAATAATAATGGTGAACACCAAGAAATAATTCAAGATGATATATCTTCTTTAGCAACGCAGCACTCCACAGAATCCTCCGATAACAGAATCTTAATAGTTGATGATAAATCTAGACCAGTAAATGTTGAGAAAAATCAAATAATAATAAAAAAGGGACACGCGAAAATTCAACGCGAAACAATATTCAATAATAAGCAAAGAACAACAATTGAATTTACTTGGCCTTATCATGAAAAAGATTTTGAAATAGAAGAAAAACTTTTAGAAATCTTAAGACCAAATATAACTTACGGCATATACTGCTCACCCATATCAGATTCTATAGAAAGTGAAAATAATTGGTATAATGCATTATTTAATAAAGTTGCATCACTCATTAGAGAAAAATTTCCCACAAATAGAATTAAAAGATATTATAAACTATTGCCAGATGTAAAGAACACGGAAGACCAGAAATTACTTATCCTTGATTATCATATCGCCAAGACATGCCACAGAGGTATAAATGAAACATATTTAGTTTTGAAAACCAAATTTTATTGGCCCAATATGAAAGATCATATCACAGAAATTATAAACAAATGTGACACATGTGGAAAAGGCAAATACGATAGAAGACCTATAAAACAAAAATTTAAAATTACTCCCACACCTGAGAAACCCTTTACAGATTTAATGATTGATACCTTACACATGAGTAATTATTACATTTATTTAATAGTAGATACTTTTTCCAAAAGAATATTTTCTTATTACGCAACGAGTTATAATGCCATAGAAAGCATGAAAGTATTGAAAAAATATTTAGCATATTTTCCAAAACCCCAAAAAATATCATGTGACAACGGAAGAGAATTCGACAATAACTTGTTTAAAGATTTTCTAAACTACTTAAATATTGAATTACATTATACTACCCCCAATCACCCTAACTCTCTTGGATTGCTTAATCGAGCAAGCTCTTCGTTATTAGAAATTTTAAGACTTATAAACATAGAAAACAAAGATGATAAAGAGGAAGATAAGTTAGAGCAAGCAACGACAGCATATAATAATTCCCTTAATCAAGATCTTAAAATGACCCCTAACGAAATAACTTTCGGTATCACTAATGAAACTTATAATGAATCCCCGGAAATAAAAGAATATCTTGTTCATGAGTACCATCGGAAAATGAAGCAGCTTTTCGAAATAACTAAGAAAGGTATAGAACAAAATAAAGAGAGAAAAATAGGCAAGTTAAATGAAAATAGAGAAGACATAGAAATCCCGGAAGATGTGTATATAAAGAGACAACAGAAAAAGAAAATAGATCCTAAATACGAAAAAGGAAAGTATGTTGATAAAAGATTTCAAAATAGAAATAAAGGTAGAAAGAAAAAACTCCACCCTGATCAAGTCAAACGACCGAAAAAGGTCACTAAGAAAAAGAAATCAAATAATAATAATAATAAACCTAGTACAAGTCAAAAAAACCCAGAAATAACTGATGAAGATATTGAGAATGTCATAAAAGAAATAGAAACGTCTAATGTTACAGGAGTCAGCCAAGATGACTTTGAGTTCGACGACGAATTGTTTCAAGTATCTTCTGATCGCAGCGCTTACGGTTCAGATACAGACCCTGCTAATACAAGATTTATCTGACGGACCAGGAGCATCCATCGTACAAATTAATCCATCTTTTATAATTGAAGATTGGTACACATTTTTACATTATAAGAATCTTACAAATTTAACAAGAGAAATTCAAACCCTTAAGATTAGCATTGACGTATTAACAATTAGTAATGAATATAAAACTTTGCATAATATTATTGAACAAAAATATAACAAGATATTAGAAAAAATTAATCATATTGTAAATATAAATCGGAATAACCGATCAAAAAGAGGTTTAATTAACGGACTAGGCAATGCTATTAGTTGGCTCACCGGCAATATGGACGCCGATGACAAAGAAAAGTATGATAATATTTTAAATAAAATCGAGAGAAATATGTATCACATAGAGCATAATGAAAATGTTAGATTAGGATTAAATAAAGAATTAACATCTAAACTTAATAAAGAAATAATTGTTTTAAATAAATATAAGGATAGTATAGAAAAAATAAATAATTTTACAGATTTAGCTCTTACTAAGTTAATGTATCATGATTTATTAGCCGTATTAGATTTAGTAGAAAATCAATTAAATGATATAGAATTTTCCTTAGAACAATGTAAATTAGGAATTACCCATCCAAGCATATTAACGACTAGAGAACTAGAACAATTAAACATACCGTTCGGAGAACCAATCACAGAAAATGTAGAATTAAACTGGTTACTTAGCTCCACATTTTGTTCCCTATCAGATACAGGATTAATTTATTATTTTATTAAAATCCCTTTGAAATCATGGCCAAAAACAACTTATTATGCTATGTCATATCCAGTTACAAGGAATAATAAAGTCATTACTCTAAAGATTAAAGAACAACTAATCATTAGATTTAAAAATTCGTTTTACAATGGAAATTGTATTAAATTCAATAATCATCATTACTGTAAAGGCATGATAGAGATTAAGGACAAATGTATTTTAGAATTATGTAAGAATATAGAATTAAATGATTGTAAAGCTGTAGAAATAAGAACAAACCCTATAATCAAACTTATACCCACATTACACCAATATTTAACCTTTAATATTAGCAATGTAACAACTAGTGTAACAAACACACAAATGTATCATCTACCATCTACTAGCCTCCTTAATCTTAATGAAAAAGAGAAATTTGTAAATATAAATGTACCACTTTCTTATGTTGACAATGTAAATATTCCTTTTATTTCCTATCATTCTGTTAATAATAAAACTATTGTATCAACAAATTTTACTTTTGAGGAATTACAACAAATAGACTTAAGTAATATAGAAATAGAAGAATTAGAACCTTATGATATAACTGTATCCCAATTTATTTCTTATATATTTTATGTAATATGTTTATATCTTTTATGCTATAATCTTTATCGTCAGTATTGTAAACTGGAATTACTGTGTTCTAATCCTTCAAATGATAATCCAAGTACCCATCCTCAACCACCTGAATGTTTTGATGGCAGAGCCAGAGCTTGGTTTCAATATTTACAGAATAGACAAACCGTCCCAAATCCTTAAATTTAGAGTTCAGTGGGCTTCACTCTCATAAGGACGGAGGAGTCACGCCACCATGAGGCCATAGTGCACCTGCAGATCACACCATATTCCTTGAATCTTATTCAGCAGTCCTATTAACCTTTATATACCCTGTCCCTTCTCCCAGGGAACACACACTCTCTTCAAGTCCTCGCAGTAATTACGGTACGTAATCTATGTCAGATCTAGTATAGCCATATTGTTATTATCAAGATTGTCATTATTGTCTTTTAAAGTGTTATTATCGATATTTTGTAACTTTTGAATAAATAAAATATTTTTTTTTCAATAACGAGCACGAACACCAAAATTTACATTTAATTTATTAATTTCCTTTTAATTGAAAATTTATCATTCTAATTTGAAAATCTTATGATAAATATAAATTCCTGTCTTTACTGAGGAAATTACTATCTATAAGAACAAAAATCACTGGACTAAATTTACTTGTTGTTCACAAGTAATTAATCTAGTTTTCCTTGTTTCATAAATTATAGTTATCATTAAATAAAACTTGGACAATTAGTAATTGGTGATTACTAAAAATATTTTTTCTTTAAGCTGCAACTTCAAAGATTTGTGAATTGGTGAATTAATACAATTTTATTGACACCTTTTTAAAATTTATGTTGATTCTGTTTTTCATTTTTTGTTAACAAATATATGTTACTATTATTAAACAAAAATAAAAAGTAATGAAAAAATTAAAATTGTTTCAGTGCAGTAAAATTACAAACAATAGCAGAAAAATCCAGTTATTAATTTACTCTGTTTAAACAATGTATTTGGGATCACTTGTAGCAGGGTGGTTAACATTTAGCAGGGTGGTTAGCCTCCTATGCCAAAGATCACGGGTTCAAACCCGCAGGTGATCCTAGGATTTTTTAATGGGAGTAAAAAATCCTTAGTTATGCCGTCCTTCGGAGGGGACATTAAAAGGTGGTCCCGAGCCTGTGCAATGTCAGGTACTCGTTAAAGATCTCTATCGTAATAAAACCTGGATAGGCAAAATTTAGGACTCCCACTGCAGCATCGTCCGATTAGCCATAGTAGCATAAAGTGACGTTAAATAAATAAACAAACAAGCTATATATTTATAATAAAATGTTGAATTATTAAGCATGATTAATCTTTATAAAACATTAGTTCAACAATACTTCAATGAAATACGAATTGAGAAAATATGTCTTGAAAAATCTCAGGTAATCGTACTTACTGTATTTTCACCTTAAAGGCTAAGCCTATAATATAAGTCTTGAGCAGAATCTGGTATATGGTATTCTATTTCTCTCGAATCACGGACTCTTTTCTTGTTTCAGATTTAGTGAATGTCAGATCACTCATTATTGTCATTATAATGTCCTTGTTTTGACAAACCACAAAGCTAAAATGTAATTTATCACTCATTTGAGACAAATGATCTTCTTTATTTATAATCAAATAATTATTTGTTTACAAATCAATTTATGTTTTGATAAATACTTGACCTTAATGTGTTAAGGAAGTTAGTGTTTCAAACTCGTTTGTTTATATTGATTAGTTTTTTCCCATAATGAAATATCTTTCCTAACCAATGGGTCAGGCCACTGAATTCCATGATAATGAAGAAAAATCCACTACAAAATTAGTTTAGTTATCCCTTTATCAGTTTTGCACACTCCTAACAGGTTAAAATTATTAGGTTTTAGCGCTCATGGGATTCCAGCTCTAACCAATCCACTTAGAATTTCACAATGAGTATTATTTCACTCTCTCCCTTGCCTTACTGTAACATGCTATCTATAGTAATCTTTAATTTATTAATTCCTTAAATTATATCTGGACTCGATTTGGTCACCTTCCCTCCAGGATTGTCTTCTATTAGAGATGGTCTAAGCTAATTGAAGTTTTCCACCCATAAATCAGCTTTCAGAACAGGTAGTTCTCTACAGACACTATATTAGACAGTTGACTTCAAAATGTTAAACTGATATGAATGTATTATTATGAGAATAAATAAAAAGATTTTTAGAAGATAAATGTTCTTATTTTAAATTTTATAAATAAATATTATTTTAAAAAATATATAAAAAAACTAAATGATGATGTTATACCCCGACAAACATGTGTAATATACACATCATGAAAACACACTTTTCTTTAGACATCAGATATTACTTGTGATAGAAGTTTAAAAAAATAAATAATGAAGTTTTATAGAAAATACATTAATTGAATATTTATAATACTTTGAAAGTATGAGTATGTATGGAGAGTGTATGATAATTCACTATCACTAAATAATACGAATTTTTAACAACCTGTTCTCTTGCCTTGTAGTGCAGGAGCCAGATGCAGATGGTTAACTACCTCATCCAACATACATCTAAGAAATATTTTTGAAATTTCTGTGTATGGTATTACAAAAATACATTTCTTTTGATCCTAAAACTCTTACTATGCAGCTGATTAATCTGGTAAAGTGATCAATTACATTTGATTTACTAGCCCATCGAACATACCATTAGTTTTTGTTTTAAATAATACAATTGACGTTATGTCTTATGCAATGGAACAAGTAAGAATGGTCTCTCTCGCGAACTGTATTTAGAGCCATTTTTGATAAGTAGGTGCTCCAAGTTTGTCCTCTTTTTTGTAGTCTAGGACCCATGGTTGACGATCTCATCGAAAATACATCTAGAAATATTAAAAAAAAAAAATTGTACCATTCTATTCTTAAAAAAATAAATTAGTCCATATTTTTCGGTTGTTTTCTGGTCCCACCCTTACTTTCAAAGTACGTTATTCAAACTTAACAATGTTTTTTTGTACCTAAATACCATCAGAAAATTTTTTCATTCTTTTGATAATTTAATCTTTTATTATTTCCTTAATTATGTTCATATTGAAATTGTATAAATTATTTTACTCCTAGCAGAAGAAATCAGAAAATCCTCGATATTTTACATTTTTTAAATTTTTTTATTTATTTATTTAAAGAAATTTACAACCGTATTAAATAAATACAACAAGTAAATAGGCTTTATATATGATATTTTACATTAACAACAAAATTAAAATCTGATTTAAATCAACAAAATTGTATAATATCATAATTAAATTGCATAATGTAATTATTATTAACTCAATATATTCTTATTTTAAGTCAATTTGCACTGAAATATTCACCAAGGGCCATCTTAAAGTTTTGGCCGCCTTCCTCCACGTGGTTTCGCTGGACGTTTGCTCTTCTTGGGCCATAAGTGAGAGTTTCTAAATAAAATAGAAATTGTAACTACGTTATTTTCGAAGATAGAGAAAAGTGTGTATAGAGTTTTAGAATCAATAAAGCACGATAAATATTTTAAAAAAAATCATATGTATAATCAACATATTATTAATTATGTAATTCGTGATGAAGACAACGCGATGAATAAAGTGAAAAAAAAAAAATCATCTTATATGGTTAAGCCACAGCTTATTAGAAATGTGATTCACTGATAACTAGGTTGTTATTGATGATAAAGATAAAATGTAAGGTTTTCTGGAATCAGGAAATTTTATTTGAATGAAAATCGAAAGAAAATTGTGACGCAGTCTTGTATAAAAGCTTTTGGTTTATTATTTTCAATAATGAAGCTTTATAATCGACCACAAAAAAAAAAAATTGAGAGCAAAATACATTCATATCAGTTCAACTTTTCGAAGTCAACTATCTAAGATAGTGTCTATAGTGAACTACCTGTCCATCTGAAAGCTGGTTTATGAGTGGAAAACTTCAATTGTCTTAGAGTCTAAGCCTTAGACCATCTCCAAGAGAAGAAGACAATCCTGGAGTAAAGGTGACCTAGGAGAGTCGAGATATTATTTAAGTAATCGATCTTTTAAAGATTAATATAGGTATCATTTAATAACAACTATAAAAGTTATTTTATATTTTTTATAATATGCTGAAAGTTTACGATATAATTTACTATCGTCTACTTTCGCTTAAACCTTCTCTCGCCGTATAGCGCGACCTTAATATGCCCAAATCCTTACATCTCCGATTTGTTAATGCTTGGCAAGCGTTTAGGTGCACCATGAAAAGAAAAACAAAAAAAAAATCACGAAAAAGGATGAGTTAGCATAAATTGATTTAGAAATCGATAATGTGGTGTCATCAAGACCGATATGAAAACTATAAAACGAATAAATTAACATGAAATATTTTAATCAATAATCTGAAAATAAAAAAAAAAATAATTATTGAACAATCTGATGTGTGTAAAACACACGACTTCCATTAAAACAAAATAAATTTTAAATTAAGTGAAGAATTGCATCGAGTTACGATTTTAGATTAAATAATACAACAACAGAAATTTTCTAAAACAATCATTCAGGGTTTATACATTTATATCCATTATCCATCCATTACCTACTACATCTTTGTATGAAAAATAGTAATTCGTATAAAATCTTTAGTTTTCCAACAGTGCATTATACTGCTCTATTACTGTTATTATTTGCTAAAAAAATTAACCAGATAAAATATTTCTGCTCTTTTCTTCTTCAGTTGTTTGCAAATTTCTTCCATATTTTAAAATCACCCATTGTTGTTTTTACATTGTTAACGAGCATAAATGATAAATTATTCCTAATGGAAAAAAATAAAAGGTACTTTAGTGGAAGAAATTTTTAAAAAATTAGGATTTAAGCCGTGTAATATTTGAATCAGGATGAAACATGCACGAAGTTATGTCCATTTTATTTTACATCAATTTCCCGATCTTAACCGACATTGCTAGAGCCGAAAAGATTTTCGAGATCAAGACAACGCGATGAAAAAAGAACAAACAAAAAAAAATCATCTTATAGGGTCAATCCACAACTTATAAGAGACGAGATTCCCTGATAACTCGGTTATTATTGATGATAAATATAAAATGTAAGTTCTGGAATCAGGAAATCCTTATGTACAAATTTTACAATGTAAAAATTATTAATACGAATATCAGGTAATAAAATAGATTTATTTATTTTCATTTTGATCATTAATATCAAACAAGGCAGAATGTCATTCATTAAGTAAAGAATGACATTCACAAGCCGTGATAATATCACTTGTTTAATCTAACTAGACATATTATAGTAACTTATCCCAGCTCTAAATCTTTGTTTCACTATTTAAATTTTTCGAGATTATTAATATTTATTATTAAAACGTTATAAGGCTGCAGGAAATGATAATATCACGAGTGAATTAATCAAGGCGTGTGGAGAAGCGGGCGTTTCCAAAATACATTCTTTAGTTAAAAAGATCTGGGAAACTGAAAAAATGCCCGAAGAATGGAAAGAATCAATACTTATTCCGATTCACAAAAAAGGACCGAGGGCGGATTGTAACAACTATCGTGGGATCTCTCTTCTCCCAGTATGCTATAAAATATTCTTGTCAATTCTAACTAGTCGAATCACGGAATACGCTGAGGAAATTATCGGAGATTACCAATGTGGTTTTAGGCGGAATCGCTCGACTATTGACCAAATATTTTCCTTACGTCAAATATTAGAGAAAAAATTGGAATACAACGGTGTAGTCCATCAACTTTATATCGATTTTAAAAAGGCTTATGATTCAATAGACCGTCAGAAGCTATATAACATCATGATTGAACAGGGAATACCTAGAAAGTTAGTAAACCTAGTAGAGATGTGTTTGTCGGAAACATTCCATAAAGTTAGAATCGGTCATAATTACTCCGAGAGATTTGAGGTGCGATCGGGTTTGAAACAGGGCGACTCCCTTTCACCTGTGTTATTTAATATAGCTTTAGAATATGTCATAGAAAAGGTGATGTGTACCGAGAAAGGCTTAAATATGGGTGACAAGATTCCGGTTTTGGGGTATGCCGATGATCTGGTACTGCTAGGTGAAGACACGGAAACCATACAACCAAATACAAGTGTGTTAATAAAAACCGGTAAAGAAATAGGACTCGAATTAAATACCGATAAGACGAAGTATATGATTAGTAGCAGAAACGGTGTCGATCTTGGTAATATTGATGTATCAGGTCATACTTTTGAGCACGTAGAGAAATTCAAGTATTTAGGTTCAATTATAACTAGAAGAAATGAAATCCAGGAAGAAATAAAGTCTCGGTTAAAGGTGGGAAATGCGTGTTATTATTCAGTTGCTAAGTTACTTAGTTCGCGGCTTCTATCTAAAAACTTAAAGATTAGAATTTATAAAACTATTATTCTTCCAACGGTTCTTTACGGATGTGAAACGTGGCCGCTTACTTTGAAGGATTAACAACGGCTTAAGGTTTTCGAAAATAAGGTATTGCGCAAAATATTTGGTCCAAAGAGAGATGAGGCCACTGGGGAGTTTAGAAGGTTGCATAACGCGGAATTGCGGAACTTATAATGAATATAATTGAGCTGATTGCATCGCGGAGACTCAAATGGACGAGTAAAGTTGTTGGGCTCGATGACGAGCGGATTCCGAGAAAGTTGGTATTTGCTGATCCGACTGGTAGGCGTCCGAAAGGTAGGCCGAAGCGGAGATGGGAGGATTGCGTTAAGGCTGATCTCGGGAGCTTGGGCTTGAATGGTGAGCATTGGACGAGTCTGTGTAGGCGGAATTTGGTGGTATCGGCATCGAACCTTCGGGTTCGCTAAGCCTATTATTATATTATTATATTAATATTTATTATTGTTGAAAACATTATCTATACCCACTAAAGAGCCACGGAATACTTGTAACTGTTCCAAAGGTACTCACCAAGTGCTCAGTTGGAGGCTGGCTACGGACCATCTGAGGATTTTTCCTTATGCGCAGATAAAGGACATCCAAAGGATTAATCTCTAATAATCAAGTTAATTACATAGGCCTAATGTGATATTATAAAATCTAATCTCAAACAGGAGACTTGTGTAATGTTTGTCCTCTTGCCATAAACTATTTTATATTTGGAATCTTTTCAGGAGTGTAAATTTTATCTTGTACAGCAAGGGAACGAGTGACGCCCTTGTCAACGTAACCCTGGCTCAATAGGGAAAATATAGAAGGATTTGGGAAAACCCACCATACAAAACCGTTACATAAAAGATCTGTTTTCCAGCAATAAGAAGACCGTTTTCGGGTTATCATTAAAAAATCTAAAAGCTAATATAATCTCTCATTACTATATTATTAAACCAACTTATTTGATTCTTTTGGGATTAAAATCAAGAATTATTTTTTAACTGTATTAATAACACTATTTTAATGTTATGGAATCGAATGTTCTAGTATGATTAGGAACGAAACTAAGTGTGTAATTTGTACCCTCCAAAAATAATTGCATTTATAAATCACGTTTTTTAAGGACTTGAGTTTTCATTAGATAAAATGAAACAGAAAATTTCGACAAATTAAACGATGAGAAGACAAATATGGGTCAATCCATTTGAAATCGTCCAATTTTTATTAATTTTGCCGCTCGAAATTTTCGATTTTTGTTATTTTTTGACCAGTTATTCTATATCCTTTCGTGAATATAAAAACGTAAATA
>JAJSOM010000088.1:0-73826 GCA_023052935.1 Piezodorus guildinii
AAGATACAATAAGGAACTAAAATGAACATAAAAATAAAAAAAGACTTAACTAGGTAACAACCTAAAAATAAAGAATTTCAATTACAGAAAGAAAGAATTTGACATGAACAAAGAAAGATATTGAAAAAAGAAACAACTTAGGAACTATTTTGGAACAAATAAAAAAAAGAAGTAATGAAAGTATAAAACGACAGGTTCTTTGAAACAAATAAAAAAAATGATAAGAAAACAGTTTTTAAAAAAAGAAAGTTAATGTCAAGAAGTAACTAAACAAGTTATTCGAAAAAAAAAACAGTTTACTATAAAAAAATTAAGAATAAAGAGAAGAAACAATAAGAGGAAGAACAGGTTTCTGAAAAAATAACCCAAAACAGTTCTCAAAAAAAATTAAACAAAAAATTAAAACCAGGAGTGAACCATAACAAACACAGGTTCTTTAAAAAAGTAAAAGATATATACCAAGAAAACCAACAAGGTACCTTATGAAAAAAAAAGTAATTAACGAAAGAGAAACAGTCCTTAAGAATAGAAGTAGATCATAACCAAGAGGAACCAAACAGTTTAAACAAAGTAAAACGAATTTAATAAAAAAAACAGACCAGAACAAGTTTGGAAGCGAATAAAAAGTAAGAACAAGAATTTTGAAACAAATAAACAAAGGTAAGGAAAGTCCTTAAGGAACCGAAGGTGGATTCGATACAAAGTAACCAAAACAGTTCTTGAAAAAAAAAAAAAAATTGAACGAAGAGAAACAGTCCTTAAGGACCGAAGGTGTCAACAATAAACAAAAGTAGACCAAAACACAGGTTCTTTGAAAAAAAAAAGAAAATTGAACAAAGAGAAACAGTCCTTAAGGAACGAAGTGTGATGTCGATACAAAAGCCAAACAAGTTCTTCTGAAAAAATAAAAAGATTTAAAAAGGAAACAGACCATAGGAACCTGAAAGTTGACCGAAAAAAAATAATTAAAGAAACAGAACTTTGAAAAGAAAAAAAAAAATAACATAAGAAAAGACAAAACTTAAGAAACCATAATAATGTTAAGAAAACACTCTTGAAACTAATGATTTAATATAGAAGCAAGAACAAGTTTAAAAACTGAAAAAAATTTAGACAAGACAAAGTACCTAGGAACCGAAGGAAGAATTAATTAAAATGAAGACACCTTATGGAACTGAAGTAAAAAATTTACAAAAGATAAGACACTGGATCTTTTGAAAACCAAAATAAAATGTACAGATACAGAATAAAGAATAAACTATAAAGAAACGCCTTAGGGAACGGTTGGACAATACAAAGTTTATTGAAACAAGGTTCCTAAAATAACAAAGAAAAATACTTAAGAAACAGAACTTGGACCTGAGTGTACCAATTAAAGAAAGAACAGTTCTTACGAACAAATAAAAAAATTAAAGAGAAAACAGACCTAAGGGAACCTGATAGTGAGGAATAAATACAGGTAGCCAAACACAGGATACTTTAAAAATAAAAAAAAATTAATAAAGAGAACAACCTTAGGAAACCTAAAAATTGGACCCTGATACCACTAAAGTAGTCAAACAAGTTCTTCGAAAAAAAAAAGAATATTTAATAAAAGATAACAACCAGGAACCTGAAGGTTAGGACGACGATATTACAAGAACAGTATTTGAAGTATCAAAACAAGTTCTTTGAAAACAAAATTAAAAAGAAAAATGAACGAAAGAGAAACAGTTTTTAAGGAACGAAGGAATGTAATGTTGATACCAAGAAGTAACCAAAACACGGTCTTCTGAAAAAAAAAAAAAATATTAAATAAAGAGAAACAGTCCTTAAGGAACTGGAAGGTGTGATGTACAATAACCAATAAGTAGAACAAGACACAGGTTTTTCGAAACAAATAAAAGAAAAATTAAAAAAGAAAACAGTCCTTAAGGAACGAAGTTGATGTCGATACAAAAGTAACCAACAACAGGTTCTCTTCTGAAACAAATAAAAGAAAATTAAACGAAAGAGAAACATCCTAAGGAACGAAGGTGTTGTCGATACCAAGATAGCCAAAACAGTTCTTGAAAAAATAAAAAAATTAAAAAAGAAAACACCTAGGAACCGAGTGGTTATACAAGTGACAACACAGTTTGAAAAAATTAAACAAAGAACAGTCCTTAAGGAACGAAGGTGTGATTCGATACAAGATACCCAACACAGTTTTCTGAAAAATAAAAAAATTAACGAAGAGAAACAGTCTTAAGGAACAAGGTGGATGTCGATACCAAAGTACCAAAAAGGTTCTTGAACAAATAAAAAATTGAAAAGAGAAACAGTCCTAAGGAACGAGTGTGAGTCGATACAGGTACCAACAGTTCTTTGAAAAATAAAAAAATTAAAAAGAACAGCTAGAACCAAGGTGAGCGATACAAGTGACACCAGGACTTAAAAAAAAAAAATTAATAAAGAAAACAGACCTAGAACTAAGGTACGATACACAGTAGCAAACATCTTCTTGAAAATAAAAGATATTATTAAGAGAAACAACCTAGGAACCTAAGGTTGGACCTGATACACAAGTAGTCAGACAAGTTCCTAAAAAAAAAATTAAAAAGAAGACTGGGAACCTGAGGTTGAGCCATCAAATTAAGACACGTCTTTGAAAAAAAAAAAAAATTAAAAAGAGAAGTTTAGGAACTGAAGGTGAAGATACCAAATGCAACAGTTTTTGAAAAAAAAAAAATTATAAAAGAAACGCCTTAGAACAAGGTTACGATACCAAAGTACAACACAGGTTCTCAACAAATAAAATTAATAAGAGAAACAGCCTTAGGAACCGAAGGTTGACGATACAAGTAGTACAGAACAGAACAGTTCTCTGAAAAAAAAAAAATATAATAAAAGAGAAACAGACCTTAGGAACCTGAAGGTGTGACGCCTGATACCATAAGTAGCAGACACAGGATCTTCTGAAAAAAATAAAAAAATTTATTAAAGAGAAACAGACCTTAGGAACCTGAAGGTTGGACCCTGATACACAATAAGATGCAGACACAGGTTCTTCTGAAACAAATAAAGAATATTTAATTAAAGAGAAACAGCTTAAGGGAACCTAGTGGACGCCGTATATACAGAAGTATAGAAGTACAACAGGTTCTTCTGAAACAAATAAAAAAATTAATAAAGAGAAACAGTCCTTAAGGAACCTGGAAGGTGTGATGTCATACCAAGAAGTAGACAGACACAGGTTCTTCTGAAACAAATAAAAAAAATTAAAAAAGAGAAACAGTCCTTAAGGAACCGAAGGTGTGATGTCGATACCAAAAGTAACCAACACAGGTTCTTCTGAAACAAATAAAAAAAATTAACAAAAGAGAAACAGTCCTTAAGGAACCGGAAGGTGTGATGTCGATACCAAGAAGTAACCCAACAACAGATTCTTCTGAAACAAATAAAAAAAAATTAAACAAAAGAGAAACAGTCCTTAAGGAACCGGAAGGTGTGATGTCGATACCATGAAGTAACCCAACAACAGGTTCTTCTGAAAAAAATTAAACAAAATTGAACGAACGAGAAACAGTCCTTAAGGAACCGAATGGTGTGATGTCGATACCAAGAAGTAGACCAAACACAGGTTCTTCTGAAACAAATAAAAGAAAATTGAACGAAAGAGAAACAGTCCTTAAGGAACAGGAAGGTGTGATGTCGATACCAAGCAGTAGCCCAAACACAGGTTCTTCTGAAAAAAATTAAACAAAATTGAACGAACGAGAAACAGTCCTTAAGGAACCGAATGGTGTGATGTCGATACCAAGAAGTAGACCAAACACAGGTTCTTCTGAAACAAATAAAAGAAAATTGAACGAAAGAGAAACAGTCCTTAAGGAACAGGAAGGTGTGATGTCGATACCAAGCAGTAGCCCAAACACAGGTTCTTCTGAAAAAAATAAAAAGATATTTAATAAAAGAGAAACAGACCATAGGGAACCTGAAGGTTAGACGCCGTTATTACAAAGTGATACAGACACAGGAACTTTTGAGAAGAAAAAAAAAAAATAATAATTAAAGAGAAACAGGCCTCAGAAACCTAAGGATTACACCCTGATACCACTAAGTAGCAAAGACACATCTTCATCTGAAACAAATAAATAGATATTTATTAATAGAGAAACAGACCTTAGGGAACCTGAAGGTTGGACCCTGATAACACTATGTAGTGCAGAAAAAGGTTCCCTAAAAAAAAAATTTAATAAAACAGAATACGACCTTATGGAACCTGAAGGTTGGACGCCCATATTACCAAATGGTACAGACACTGGATCTTTTGAAAAGAAAAAACAAAATTAATTACAAAGAAACTGACCTTAGGGAACCTGAAGGTTGGACTCTGATACCACTAAGTAGTGCAGACACAGGTTCTTCTCGAACAAATAAAGAGATATTTAATTAAAGAGAAACAGACCTTAGGGAACCTGATGGTTGGACGCCGATATTACAAGAAAGTATTAGAAGTAGCCCAAACACAGGTTCTTCTGAAACAAATAAAAGAAAAATGAACGAAAGAGAAACAGTTCTTAAGGAACCGGAAGATGTGTTGTCGATACCAAGCAGTAGCCCAAACACAGGTTCTTCTAAAACAAATAAAAAGATATTTAATAAAAGAGAAACAGACCATAGGGAACCTGAAGGTTAGAAGCTGTTATTACAAAGTGGTACAGACACAGGAAATTCTGAAACAAATTAAACAAAAGAGAAACAGTCCTCAAGGAACCGGAAGGTGTGATGTCGATACCAAGAAGTAACCCAACAACAGGTTCTTCTGAAAAAAATTAAACAAAATTGAACGAACGAGAAACAGTCCTTAAGGAACCGAATGGTGTGATGTCGATACCAAGAAGTAGACCAAACAGTGGTTCTTCTGAAACAAATAAAAAGATATTTAATATAAGAGAAACAGACCATAGGGAACCTGAAGGTAGGACGCTGATATTACAAAGTGGTACGGACACCGGATCTTTTGAGAAGAAAAAAAAAAAAATTAATTACAGAGAAACAAACTCTAGGAAACCTAATGCTTGAAACCTAAAAATTTAACGAAAGAGAAACAGTCATTAAGGAACCGGAAGGTGTGATGTTGATACCAAGAAGTAGCCCAAACACAGGTTCTTCTGAAACAAAAAAATAAGTATTCAACGAAAGAGAAACAGTCCTTAAGGAACCGGAAGGTGTGATGTCGATACCAATAAGTAGCACAGACACAGGATATTTTAAAAATAAAAAAAAAATTAATTAAAGAGACACACACCTTAGGAAACCTAAAAATTGGACCCTGATACCACTAAGTAGTGCAGACACAGGTTCTTCTGGAACAAATAAAGAGATATTTAATAAAAGAGTTACAGACCTTAGGGAACCTGATGGTTGGACGCCGATATTACAAGAAAGTATTAGAAGTAGCCCAAACACAGGTTCTTCTGAAACAAATAAAAGAAAAATGAACGAAAGAGAAACAGTTCTTAAGGAACCGGAAGGTGTAATGTTGATACCAAGAAGTAACCTAAACACTGGTTCTTCTGAAAAAAATAAAAAGATATTTAATATAAGAGAAACAGTCCTTAAAGAACTGGAAGGTGTGATGTCAATACCAATAAGTAGCACAGACACAGGTTCTTCTGAAACAAATAAAAAAAAATTAAACAAAAGAGAAACAGTCCTTAAGGAACCAGAAGGTGTGATGTCGATACCAAGAAGTAACCAACAACAGGTTCTTCTGAAAAAATAAAAAAAAATTAACGAACGAGAAACAGTCTTAAGGAACCGAATAGTGTGATGTCGACACCAGAAGTAGACCAAAACAGGTTCTTCTGAAACAAATAAAAAAATTGAACGAACGAGAAACAGTCCTTAAGGAAACGGAAGTGTGATGTCGATACCAAGCAGTAGCCAAACACAGGTTCTTCTGAAACAAAAAAAAAAATAACAAAAAGAAACAGTCCTTAAGGCACTGGAAGGTGTGATGTTGATACCAAAAAGTAACCCAACAACAGGTTCTTCTGAAAAAAATTAAACAAAATTGAACGAACGAGAAACAGTCCTTAAGGAACCGAATGGTGTGATGTCGATACCAAGAAGTAGACCAAACACAGGTTCTTCTGAAACAAATAAAAGAAAATTGAACGAAAGAGAAACAGTCCTTAAGAAACAGGAAGGTGTGATGTCGATACCAAGCAGTAGCCCAAACACAGGTTCTTCTGAAAAAAATAAAAAAGATATTTAATATAAGAGAAACAGTCCTTAAGGAACCGGAAAGTGTGATGTCGATACCAAGAAGTAGACCAAACACAGGTTCTTCTGAAACAAATAAAAAAAATTAAACGAAAGAGAAACAGTCCTTAAGGAACTGGAAGGTGTGTTGTCGATACCAAGCAGTAGCACAAACACAGGTTCTTCTAAAACAAATAAAAAGATATTTAATAAAAAGAAACAGACCATAGGGAACCTGAAGGTTGGAAGCCGTTATTACAAAGTGGTACAGACACAGGTTCTTCTGAAACAAATTCAACAAAATTGAAGGAAAGAGAAACAGTCCTTAAGGAACCGGAAGGTGTGATGTCGATACCATGAAGTAACCCAACAACAGGTTCTTCTGAAAAAAATTAAACAAAATTGAAGAACGAGAAACAGTCCTTAAGGAACCGAATGGTGTGATGTCGATACCAAGCAGTAGCCCAAAATCAGGTTCTTCTGAAAAAAATAAAAAGATATTTAATATAAGAGAAACAGTCCTTAAGGAACCGGAAAGTGTGATGTCGATACCAAGAAGTAGACCAAACACAGGTTCTTCTGAAACAAATAAAAGAAAATTAAACGAAAGAGAAACAGTCCTTAAGGAACTGGAAGGTGTGTTGTCGATACCAAGCAGTAGCCCAAACACAGGTTCTTCTAAAACAAATAAAAAGATATTTAATAAAAAAGAAACAGACCATAGGGAACCTGAAGGTTGGAAGCCGTTATTACAAAGTGGTACAGACACAGGTTCTTCTGAAACAAATTCAACAAAATTGAAGGAAAGAGAAACAGTCCTTAAGGAACCGGAAGGTGTGATGTCGATACCATGAAGTAACCCAACAACAGGTTCTTCTGAAAAAAATTAAACAAAATTGAAGAACGAGAAACAGTCCTTAAGGAACCGAATGGTGTGATGTCGATACCAAGAAGTAGACCAAACACAGGTTCTTCTGAAACAAATAAAAGAAAATTGAACGAAAGAGAAACAGTCCTTAAGGAACAGGAAGGTGTGATGTCGATACCAAGTAGTAGCCCAAACACAGGTTCTTCTGAAAAAAATAAAAAGATATTTAATAAAAGAGAAACAGACCATAGGGAACCTGAAGGTTGGACGCCGTTATTACAAAGTGATACAGACACAGGAACTTTTGAAAAGAAAAAAAAAAATAATAATTAAAGAGAAACAGACCTCAGAAACCTAAGGATTACACCCTGATACCACTAAGTAGCAAAGACACATCTTCATCTGAAACAAATAAATAGATATTTATTAATAGAGAAACAGACCTTAGGGAACCTGAAGGTTGGACCCTGATAACACTATGTAGTGCAGAAAAAGGTTCCCTAAAAAAAAAATTTAATAAAACAGAATACGACCTTATGGAACCTGAAGGCTGGATGCCCATATTACCAAATGGTTCAGACACTGGATCTTTTGAAAAGAAAAAACAAAATTAATTACAAAGAAACTGACCTTAGGGAACCTGAAGGTTGGACTCTGATACCACTAAGTAGTGCAGACACAGGTTCTTCTCGAACAAATAAAGAGATATTTAATTAAAGAGAAACAGACCTAACGGAACCTGATGGTTGGACGCCGATATTACAAGAAAGTATTTGAAGTAGCCCAAACACAGGTTCTTCTGAAACAAATAAAAGAAAAATGAACGAAAGAGAAACAGTTCTTAAGCAACCGGAAGATGTTTTGTCGATACCAAGCTGTAGCCCAAACACAGGTTCTTCTAAAACAAATAAAAAGATATTTAATAAAAGAGAAACAGACCATAGGGAACCTGAAGGTTAGAGAAGCTGTTATTACAAAGTGGTACAGACACAGGAACTTCTGAAACAAATTAAACAAAAGAAAACAGTCCTCAAGGAACCGGAAGGTGTGATGTCGATACCAAGAAGTAACCCAACAACAGGTTCTTCTGAAAAAAATTAAACAAAATTGAACGAACGAGAAACAGTCCTTAAGGAACCGAATGGTGTGATGTCGATACCAAGAAGTAGACCAAACAGTGGTTCTTCTGAAACAAATAAAAAGATATTTAATATAAGAGAAACAGACCATAGGGAACCTGAAGGTAGGACGCTGATATTACAAAGTGGTACGGACACCGGATCTTTTGAGAAGAAAAAAAAAAAAATTAATTATAGAGAAACAAACTCTAGGAAACCTAATGCTTGAAACCTAAAAATTTAACGAAAGAGAAACAGTCATTAAGGAACCGGAAGGTGTGATGTTGATACCAAGAAGTAGCCCAAACACAGGTTCTTCTGAAACAAAAAAATAAGTATTGAACGAAAGAGAAACAGTCCTTAAGGAACCGGAAGGTGTGATGTCGATACCAATAAGTAGCACAGACACAGGATCTTTTAAAAATAAAAAAAAAATTAATTAAAGAGACACACACCTTAGGAAACCTAAAAATTGGACCCTGATACCACTAAGTAGTGCAGACACAGGTTCTTCTGGAACAAATAAAGAGATATTTAATAAAAGAGTTACAGACCTTAGAGACAGAACTTAGGGAACCTGATGGTTGGACGCCGATATTACAAGAAAGTATTAGAAGTAGCCCAAACACAGGTTCTTCTGAAACAAATAAAAGAAAAATGAACGAAAAAGAAACAGTTCTTAAGGAACCGGAAGGTGTAATGTTGATACCAAGAAGTAACCTAAACACTGGTTCTTCTGAAAAAAATAAAAAGATATTTAATATAAGAGAAACAGTCCTTAAAGAACTGGAAGGTGTGATGTCTATACCAATAAGTAGCACAGACACAGGTTCTTCTGAAACAAATAAAAAAAAATTAAACAAAAGAGAAACAGTCCTTAAGGAACCAGAAGGTGTGATGTCGATACCAAGAAGTAACCCAACAACAGGTTCTTCTGAAAAAAATTAAACAAAATTGAACGAACGAGAAACAGTCCTTAAGGAACCGAATAGTGTGATGTCGATACCAAGAAGTAGACCAAACACAGGTTCTTCTGAAACAAATAAAAGAAAATTGAACGAACGAGAAACAGTCCTTAAGGAACAGGAAGGTGTGATGTCGATACCAAGCAGTAGCCCAAACACAGGTTCTTCTGAAACAAACAAAAAAAAATTAAACAAAAGAGAAACAGTCCTTAAGGAACTGAAAGGTGTGATGTTGATACCAAAAAGTAACCCAACAACAGGTTCTTCTGAAACAAATTAAACAAAATTGAACGAACGAGAAACAGTCCTTAAGGAACCTGAAGGTGTGATGTGTCGATACCAATAAGTAGCACAGACACAGGATCTTTTAAAAATAAAAAAAAAATTAATTAAAGAGACACACACCTTAGGAAACCTAAAAATTGGACCCTGATACCACTAAGGAACAAATAAAGAGATATTTAATTAAAGAGAAAAAAAAAATATGCTTGAAACCTAAAAATTGAACGAAAGAGAAACAGTCCTTAAGGAACTGGTAGGTGTGATGTGGATACCAATAAGTAGCACAGACACAGGATCTTTTAAAAAAAAAAAAAAATAATTAAAGAGACACACACCTTAGGAAACCTAAAAATTGGACCCTGATACCACTAAGTAGTGCAGACACAGGTTCTTCTGAAACAAATAAAGAAATATTTAATAAAAGAGTTACAGACCTTAGGGAACCTGATGGTTGGACGCCGATATTACAAGAAAGTATTAGAAGTAGCCCAAACATATTAAAAAAGAAACAGACCTTAGGGAACCTGAAGGTGTGACGCATTACCAATAGTGTAGCAAGACACAGGATCATTTGAAAAAAAAAAAAAAATTAATTAAAGAGAACAATCCTTAGGAACCTGAAATTGACCGATACCAAAGTAGCAGACACAGGTTTTTCTGGAACAAATAAAAATATTAATAAAAGAGAAACATACCTTAGGGAACTGATGGTTGGACGCGATATTACAAAAGTTGAGTCACAACACAGGTTCTTCTAAAACAAATTAAAAAAATTAACAAAGAGAAACAGTCCTTAAGGAACCGGAAGGTGTGATGTCGATACAAGAGTAACAAACACAGGTTCTTCTGAAACAAATAAAAAAATTGAACAAAAGAAACAGTCCTTAAGGAACCGAAGTGTGATGGATCCAAAAGTAGCAAACCAGGTCTTTTGAAAAATAAAAAAAGACCATAGGGAACTGAAGGTTGGACGCAGATTACAAATGTAACAGACACAGGTTACTTCTAAAAAAATTAAACAAATTAAGAAGAGAAACAGTCCTTAAGGAACCGGAAGGTGTGATGTCGATACCAAGAAGTAGCCAAACACAGGTTCTTCTGAAACAAATAAATAATATTAATAAAGAGAAACAGACCTTAAGGAACCTGAAGGTGGATGTCGATACAAAGTAGCAAACACAGGTTTTCTGAAACAAATAAAAAAAATATTGAACAAAAGAGAAACAGACCATAGGAACCTGAAGGTTGGAGATATTACACAAGTGGTACGACACAGGATCTTTTGAAAAAAAAATAAAAATTAATAATAGAGAAACAGACCTTAGGGAACCTGAAGGTTGGACCCTATACCACTAGTAGTGCAGACACAGGTTCTTCTGGAAAAAAAAAAAATATTTAATAAAGAATGAACAGACCTATGGAAACTTAGTTGGACGCCGATATTACAAATATAGAGTAGCCAAACACAGGATTCTTCTGAAACAAATAAATAAATATTGATAAAAGAGAAACATCCTTAAGGAACCGAAGGTGGATGTCATACCACAAAGTGCAAGACACAGGTTCTTCTGAAACAAATAAAAAATATTAATTAAAGAGAACACAACCTTAGGGAACCTGAAGTTGGAGCCGTTAACAAAGTGGTCAGACACAGGTCTTCTGAAACAAATAAAAGAAATTGAACGAAAGAGAAACAGTCTTAAGGAACCGGAAGGTGTGATGTCGATACCAAGAAGTAGCCAAACACAGGTTCTTCTAAAACAAATAAAAAAATATTGAATAAAAGAGAAACAGTCCTTAAGGAACTGGAAGGTGTGATGTCATACAAGAAGTACACAACAAGGTTCTTCTGAAACAAATTAAACAAAATTGAACAAAGAGAAAACAGTCCTTAAGGAACGAAAGGTTGATGTCGATACCAAGCAGATAGTCCAAAACAGGTTTTTCTGAAACAAATAAAAAAATATTGAATAAAGAGAATACAGTCCATTAAATGTCAACTGGAAGTTGAGTCAATACAATAAGTTTAGGCACTAGACCGTTCTATCTGAAACAAATAGTAATTAACAAATTAAACAATAGAGAAAAGCCTTAGGAACCGAAGGTGGATTCGATACACATATGTAATGAACAAGGTTCTTCTAAAACAAATTAAACAATTAATATAATGAAGAAACTTCCTTAAGGAACGGAAGGTGTGATGTATATCCAAAGTACAAACACAGGTTCTTTGAAACAAATAAAAATTTATAAAGAGAAAAGACCATAGGGAACCTGAAGGTTGGACGCCGTATTACAAGAAAGATTAAAATTATGCAAAACTAAGGTTCCTTCTTGAAACAAATAAAAAAAATTAAGTTAAAGAGAAACAAAGTTTAAGGAACTGAAGGTGTAAATGTCGATACCAAGAAGTAGCCTAAACACTGGTTTTCTAAACAATAAAAAATATTTAATAAAAAAAAACTAGACCTTAAGTGGACCTGTAAAGGTTAGGTAACACGTTATTAAAAAACTAAAAATATAATATTAGAGTAGTAAAACACAGTTTCTTCTGAAATCAAATAAAAGAAAATTAAAAAGAGAAACAGTTCTTAGGAACTGAAGGTTGTATGTCGATACCAATAGAAGTAGAAAAACAAAAATTTCTGAAACAAATAGAAAAATATTTGAATATAACAGAGAAACAGTCCTTAAGGAACTGGATAGGTGTGATGTCAATACCAATAAGTAGCACAACACAGGTTCTTCTAAACAAATTAAAAAAATTGAACAAAGAGAAACAGTCCTTAAGGAACCGAAGGTTGTGATGTCGATACCAAGAAGTACACAGACACAGGTTTTCTGAAAAAAATAAAAAAAAATTAACAAGAGACAACAGTCCTTAAGGAACGGAAGGTAGTGATGTCATACCAAGTAGTAGCCAGACACAGGTTTTTCTGAAACAAATAAAAAATATTGAATAAAGAGATACATCCTTAAGGAACGGAAGGTGTGATGTCATTTACAATAAGTAAGCCAGACACAGGTTCTTCTAAAACAAATAAAAAAATATTTAATAAAAGAGAAACAGACCTTAGGGAACCTGAAGGCTGGACTCTGTTACTACTAGGTAGTTTAAACACAAGTTATTCTGAAACAAATAAAAAGATATTCAATAAAAGAGAACCAGACATTTTTCCTTCCAAATGAAAGTAATATGTTCAATAAAAGTCAGAATCGAGTTCTCATAGGTATTTTTATTTTATTTTATTTTTTTATACTTAATTATATACATATGTAAATAATATAAAAATACATCAATTAATAATATGTTATGTGATTATTTTAATATACTTCCTGTATTTGGGCTATGCCCTGTTGCTGGATGCTGTAAAATATAATTAGTAGATCTGACAACACTGTATGCTTTGGAAACCAATTATCTAAGTGAAAATTTCCTACACATATTTGATCAAGTTTTAAGTTCACCATTTAAAACCACTTCAATAATATGTGTATATATATATTTTTTTTTTTATTCGGCAGCGTTTTGAATATATATATATATATATATCTTTAATTTTATTTATTTTACAATTTTGCACGACATGGGAGACCTCTGAGGGAGCGATACGTGGAGTTAACTAATTTTTGATATAACTCGAGTTATCCAGTTTTTCATGACCGCCAGAAATAAATTGAAATATTTATTAGATTTTTCAAAAAAAAAAAAAAAAAAAAAAAAAAGTAAGCATGATTCATTTTAAAATTAAAACTAAACATAGTACTCAATTTTAAAATGTCCCTTTCTCTCAACACTAGAATATATATTATTAATAATAAACAAAAATAACTCTTTGTTTTACAAGTTACACTTAAAACAGATTTTTATATAGAAATAAAAACATTAAGAATGGTGGTGCAATAATTAAAATGACTTAGCCAGATCGGAAGTTTAAATATGGCTGAAAGTTTCTTTCTAGAAATTCTTTATCCAACCTTTTTATTATTAAATCAGGCAGATTTCGAAACGAATATAAAACAACCGAAAGCTAAATAAACAGCAATGATTTAAAAATTAACACAATAAGAAGTCCATTATAAACCTATTAAATAACTATTAAAGGTAAGATATAGATCCGAACCGCACAAAATCAAACTTAATAATGACCTTAGATGTCATCTAGAGAAAAAAGAAGCGCCTACTTGATAGAAGAAAGAAAGCTGCAACCTGATTGGTCCACCTCTGACCCTAAGTAAAAAAACTGTTAATATACACGCTAAAGGCCATTTCAAAAACATCATCCTTAAAGTATTAATTTATAATTTTGATAACAATATATTTAAAATCTTATTCTTTAACGAAAATGGATAATTATTGATTTTTGTATGCTAAATTAAGTGATGGATGGATATGCACATATTAAATACAAATTAAACATGGGCAAGAAATACTTATTAAAAATGTATTTTTTTTTAAATATTTTAAAATAAAAAGTAATTTTATTTACTTTTTAATTATCGTTCTAAATTGATATTCGTTATAAAATGATTTCACATTGCTCAATTTTGAATAGATATTTATATGTTTTAATGCTTAGATATTTATATAGAAGAATTGAAGGGAATTGAGCAAAATCTAATATTTTATTTTACTTACTTAAGGTTATAAAACATGTAAAGCTGACACAATTGATTTTACCTCTGTACCGTTTGTTTTAAAGGTCAAAGTCGTATTGTAATATTAAAACTTAAATTAATAATAAAATGTAGTAATTTATAATTAGATCGTGTAGCGAATTGACAAAAAAGGTTTTCGAAAATAATAAATAAAATCTCATATGTAGTTAAATAATGATCATATATAAATAAATAAAACATTATAATATCTTCTTCTTCTTTTGCTCTAATGTCTTGATGGATTGGTCGAGATTTATAACATTTCAATTTTAATAACTAATTGAGGTTATTAAAATTGAAATGTTATAAATAAATAGGAATGGAAGGATATAGTCTAAGAATGAATAATTTACAGAAACATAAGACAATGTAAAATTGATTTATAATAATATATTGACGGACATTTAAATAATTTTTTATCTTTGATACTTTAAACACAACAGGATTAAAATATCAATAAGAAAATTTAAAAAAAAGTAATTGATATGCTATAACATCCTTCGTCCAATTGATATATTATTATCATTTGTCTCAATATGGAGAATATAGTTAGTCCTGTAAACCACATCCATACAATATTTACACATAAAACTTTATTGTATTAAAATTACGGAAAAATGATAAATAAATATTATTAACCAATTTTTTGTCAAGTAAACAAAATATTACTCCTTCAAAATAGGTATGACTTTAAATATATTATAGTATCATAGTGATAAAATCCCGTCGCCATCATGTTTAACTAACATTTGTGAAAATGGAATAAAATTCCTTAATTGTATTAACTAACCAAAAGGTTATTCATATGATAAAAACTTACAAAAACACAAATCCAGAGCTCGTGAATGTTAATAGACAATGAAGAATTACAAATCGTTCTTGATTTAGACAAAAAGGTGCGCTAATTTTGGTTTTCCCAGAAAATTAAATTTACATTGTTTTGTTAGTTTAACACTTTCTCGACGATATTTTTAAATCACGGTATTTTTCAAGACTAAACTCACTAAACTAATCAATACTAAACGCTAATAAAAAATAATTAAAGTTGAGGAAAGTTAAAAAAGAACCGATCCGCACTGTACATAGTAATGAAGCAAACTGAGGTTTCTAAAAGAACTGGCCATGTTATTCCGCCACTCCTATAATTCGATTGGAAACAATGAGGATATTGAATTAAAGGAAGGTGTATAGCCAGCCTGGTCCTCATTTCTGCACTAAGTTTCTTTATAACGGCTTTTTATCAATTCAACACAATATATATCAAAACACAAATGTAACAATTAAAAAATATTTTTCTGTAGAACGTTTGAATGTTATGCTTGATATCGGTAGTCCGAACACATCAGTAAAACCAACTTGCGAAAAAGGCCAAACAAAAATTTGCGCTTGCCAAATATTATTATTATTATTATACACACACACACACATATATATATATATATATATATAATTTTGTTTGAAATAATTCGGGTTTTAGGTCATAGTTTAATGACATAAAACCCGAATTATTTCAAACAAAATTATAATATAAAAAATCTGGTGCGGGCAACACACGACTTTCACTTACCTCGATTTTTAAAATCAATGAAATAATTTTCAAATACAGTTAGAGATAAAAATACGTGAAACTATTAAGGAATTAATCAAATTGAATTTATATATAAACATGTGTTTTATTAAAAAATCTATTATATTATTATCTAAAATAATCAGTTAGTTTTATCTTCTTCTCATCACTCTCTATTAACTTCTAAAAGCTTGTGTATGAGATGATATTTTTTCTAAAATCTTTAGCTTTCCAGCGGTATATCATACATGTATATTACTGCTCTTATGTTCAAAAACGAAAAATTTCATTAAAAATATATTTTTTCTGTTTTCTCCTTTAGTTGGGTATCGAATTTATTCAATTTATATATTTACCTGTTTTTCATCAGCGCTAACAAGATAATCTAGTTATTATTATTGAATCTAAAAATTAAAGGTACTTTAGAGGAAGAAAATTTAAAATATCGGCATTTAAGCCCTGTCAGACCATTTTTATCCAAATAAAACCTACATGATATTAAAGCCCATTAACTTTTACATCGATATAGCGAGTTTAATCAAAATCGTCGGAACCGTTTTTGAGAAAATCGAAAAAAGGTGCAAAATGCATGGTATAAAGTGCCTCTTCTGGTAAGCTCATTTTGATGAAAAAAGTTTTGTCACGTCTCGGGCGTATAGTTGTCTTAAATATGAAATTTTAGTTTCATAGGACTTACCGTTTCCGCCCGGGAGTTACCACAGACACACACACACAGACACACACAACACAGACCTTTTTGCGGGACTTGGTTATTTGGACTCAGGGGACCCTAAAACGTGTATTTCCGTTGAAAACTGGAATTCGAAAATTTTCACGATCGCAATACTTTCCTTACTATATATAGTAAGTGAAAGTAAAAAGGGTCGATGAATTAATTTCTTGTATATATTATATATATATATATATATATATATATATATATATATATATATATATATATATATATATATATATATATAAATTATTATATACATACATATATATATATATATATATATATATATATATATATATATATATATATATATATATATATATATATATATACATACATATTTTAACATGAAAGGAAAGTGGTAAAAGAAAAAAATAAAATGTAAAAATAATAAACGTCATTTAAGGAAATAAATAATATGAGTCAAATTTTGGCAAAACAGTGAATTTTTCCCGTTCTCATGATCACACTGGTTAAAATATATAATAATAAAATCTGGTGCAGGCAACACACGACTTTCACTTACCTCCGTTTTTAAAATTGATTAAAGAATTTTTAAATACTGTAAGAGATAAAAATTAATGAAACCATTAAAGAATTAATTAAATGGAATTTCTATAGAAGCATGTGTTTTATTAAAAAAATCTATTATATTATTATCTAAAATAATCAGTTAGTTTTATCGGCTTTTCACCACTCCCTATTAACTTTTAAAAGCTTGTGCTTGAGATAATATTTTTTCTAAAAATCTAAAATCTCAAGCTTTTCAACGGTATATTATACATGTATATTACTGTTCTTATGTTTAAAAACAAAAAATTGCATTAAAAAAATATTATTTTCAGTTTTCTCCTTTTGTTGCTTTTCAAATTCGCTCAACTTGCATATTTAGCTGTTATTTATCAATTCTAACAAGATGATATAGTTACTTTTATAGAATCAACAAAATTAAAGGTACTTCAGAGGAAGAAACTTTAAAATATCGGCATTTAAGCACTGTCAAACTATTTTAATCAGAATGAAACCTCCATGATATTAAAGCCCATTAAATTTTACATTGACATAGCGAGTTTGATAGAAAGCTGTATTAGTAGTTAGAGCCGTTTTTGAGAAAATCGTAAGAAGGTGCTAAATGCATGGGATAAAGTAGATCTTCCGGTCAGCTGATTTTGATGAAAAAGTTTTTGTAACGTCTCGGCCGTATACTTGTCTTAAATATGAAATTTCAGTTTCATAGGACTTTCCGTTTTCGCCCGGGAATTACCACACACATACAACATACTATTACAACCTCCTTGTTTCACATATTTAATAGGATCCTTCAGAATTTTATTTTAAGGGTGGAATCTAAATAAATAAATCATCCGTAAGGTTCTCAATACATATGCTACTTTAAGGATTAAGGATACCTTTGAAAAATGCTAATAAATTCTTTCCAAACTAGAATCTTCTCTCAGGGAGATTATTAGAAAAACCTTTATCAAACTTTTATTTTGAAATTCTGTTAAATCGATTCATTTTAACAAAAACTTCAAGCCTCCTGCCAGGAATCATTCGATTGGGTTCTTCCTAGAAATTTTCGAGATCAAGACAACGCCATGAACAAAGAGGAAAAAATAAATAATAATTCTCTTAAATGTTCAAGCTAAAACTTATAATAGATGTGATTCCCTGATAACTCGATTATTATGGTGATAGAGGAAACATTTAAGGTGTTCTTGAATCAGGAAATTTTATTTGAATGAAAATCGAAGGAAATAGTAACGCAGTCTAGTATAAATGCTTTTGTTTGTTTATTTATTTAACGTCACTTTATGCTACTATGGCTAATCGGACGATGCTACAGTGGGAGTCCTAAAATCTGCCTATCCTGGTTTTTTTTTAGGATAAGGACCTTTAACGTGTACCTGAAATCGCACAGGCTCGGGACCACTTTTTAACGTCCCCTCCGAAGGACGGCATAACTAAGGATTTTTTCCTCCCATTAAATAATCCAAGGGCCACCCGCAGGTTTGAACCCGTGACCTTTGGCATAGAAAGCTGTTATGCTAGCAACTACGCTATGGGTGACCCCATCAGTAATAAGTTTATTCCCTATTCGTCACTTTATATCAGTGTTTACAATTTTGTGTATAACATAATGTTTTTCTAAAATATGTCTCTTTCCAACGGTATATTATACGTCTATATTACTGCTCTTATTATTAAAAAACCAAAAATTACATTAAAAAAAGTTTTGCTCTTTTATCCTTTCGTTGGTCATCAAATTCGTTCAACCTGTATAATTTTTCGTCCTTCAGCAGTGCGATGAAGATGATATGGTTAATTTTATAAAATCTAAAAAATTAAAGGTACTTTGGAGGAAGAAATTTTGAAATATCGGCATTTAAGCCCTGTCAGACTTTCAATCAGAAGGAAACCTAAATGATATTAAAACCCATTAAATTTTACATTGATATAGCGAGCTAAATCAAGATCGTTAGAGCCGTTTTTGAGAAAATCGAAAAAAGATGCAAAATGCATGGTATAAAGTGTCTTTCTGGTTTAGCTGATTTTGACGACAAAGTTACTGTAACATCTCGGGCGTATAGCTGTCTTAAATATGAAATTTTAGTTTCATAGGATATTTATTTTTGCGCTGGACTTACCACACACGGACACACAGACTTTCTTTAAGCGGGACTTGGTTATTTGAACTTAGGGAACCCTAAAACGTGTATTAGCTGTTGAAAACTGGATTTAAAACATTTTCAGGATCGCCATACATTCCCTTACTATATATTTCATATATAGGTAAGTGAAAGTAAAAAAAGCGCGAGAACAAAGAAGCCGGGATTAATGCAAAAGTCGCTAGTGTAATTTAAAAGAGATCAAGTATGGAAATTGTAGTTACTATAATAATCACTAGGTATTGTAGGAGAGCGACAAAATTCACAGGTTTGCTACGATACCTCATATATACACACAAACCGACTATCCTTTCCCTTAGGAAATAATTAACAGTAAAGGTATAACCGAAAAAATCTGGTGCGCGCAATCACGACATTCACTTATTTCTGTTGTGAAAACCAATTAAGACATAATAAATAGATTTTAAAAAGTTTTAAGAAAAATATTTAGTTTCTTTGAAAACATAAGTTTTAGATTCAATAATATAACAATATCAAATTGTTATCTATAATAATCAGTTATTTTTATTCTCTTTTCAACACTCTCCATTACACTTTTCATTTTTTTCATATGATAATATTTTTTCTAAAATAATTAGCTTTTCCAACGGTATATTATACATGTATATCACACATATATTATCCTAAAAAAAAAAAATATATATTTAAACAATTTTTTTGCTCTATTCTTCTTTAGTTGGATATTGAATTCATAACTTATATTTACTCGTTTTTTATCAATGCTAATAAGATGATGTGGTTCATTTTTTCGAATCTACAAAATTGAAGGTATTTTATTGCCAGAAAAATAAAAATAAATTATATTTAAGGCATGTTAGACTAAATTAATCAGAATTAAACCTACAAGTTATTAATCCCCGATAAATTTTCATCGATTTTAGCGAGTTTAATCATAATCGTTGAAGCCGTTTTTGAGAAAAACATGAAAAGGTGCAAAATGTATAATATCAACTGGCTTCTGGTACACCGATTTTAATGAAAAAGTTGATTTGACATCTCTTGTCAAATATGAAATTTTAGTTTTGAAAGACTTTTCGTACTAGACCACGAGACACACAAAGACCTTTTTGCCAAATTGGTCATTTGGACCCAAACCTTAGAACGCGGATTTTCGGTGAAAACTCTAATTCTAAAATTTTTGCGATCACAATAGTTTCTCTTATAGTATTTTCCATATAAGTAATAGCTAAGTGAAAGTAAAAAATAAATACATTTTAATTCCAAAAATGGCTTTTAAAAAGTTATTATTTCCCTGTGACACGACCCTTTCATTTATTGTAATTCTCAATTTTTTGAATGAAGGTTTTTATAGTAATTATTTCTCTATCTCTAATCTAATAAAATAAAAACTATAAGACAAAACAACTACTAACAAAAAATTGAAAAAAGTTTAAAAAAAAAAACAACGAAGAAGAATCCTTAAGTGAATCAATGTAGTGCACAAAATTCTATAATATAATAAATTTTAATTGTTTCATTAAAAATTTATTTTCATTTTGATGATCTTGGTTACACTAATTAAGGTAAACTTTTTTTATTTTATATAAGCCGTGTCACGCAGCTTTGCTCGCGAATATTGCATTTCGTATTAATTTATGTGCGTTTATGGTGAGATTAGCTATAATAAATATCAACTATCAGCTACTCATTGTAATCATTTAAAGCCCGATCTTGACTTCTTCCTGTCAAATTTACAATAGCAAACCAGTAGAAGTGGTTATACCCATAATCACTTAATATGTAAAAATAATCGTCACATACCATTTTTAAAAAATAAATAACAATTGAATATATTTTCATAGGAACCTACACTCGAAACAGATATGAAACGCAATATGCTTAAAAGGGTCGGTCACCTGTATGTAGTGACCAAGGAGGTGTCCTTAAGATTTTTTAATGGGAGTAAAAAACAACTTATTAGTCATCATACGATTAACCATAGTAGTACAAAAGTGACGTTAAACGAACAGATAACAACAGTAATATGCTTAAATATATTTGTTATAAAATGTTTGTACCTTTGCTGATACATATCAGATTAAGACAATTTTACGTTTAGGTTGTTGAACCACTTTTTGGGCGAAGATTTCCAAATCCTGCCTTATTGCACATCTAGGCGGTAAGACGAACCTCCAGGAAAAAATTTATCCTCACAACCATAGTAATTTTTTAGATACCAGAAAATTGAGAGGTACTTTCTTTTATAAATATAGACATACAGCCAATAAAAGTCCTAAATATGCTTAAAATAATAGTTCTGATTATTATACTCGAATAAATCAAAAGAAATAGTAATTTTTTCAATTTATTTAAATTTATAAATGTATATGCTTCAAGGTAATAACAATTAAAGTTGAAAATGACTCTTGAAATAAATCATGACAACAATATAGATAATAATATAGATTTATATAAATATTTCCGCGTTGTGTAACCTTCTATAATCCCCAGTAGCCTCATTTCTCTTCGGACCAAATATTTTAGTACCTTATTTTCTAAAACCTTTAGCCGTTGTCCGTCCTTTAAAGTAAGCGGTCACGTTTCACCGTCGGAAGAATAATAGTTTTATAAATTCTAACCGTTAAGTTTTTCGACAGAAGCTAAGTAATTTTGCAACTGAATTATAACACGCATTTCCCGCGTTTAACCAGGACTTTATTTCCTCCTGGATTTTTTTTTTTTTTTTTTTTGTTATATTGAACCTAAATACTTAAATTTCTCTACGTGTTCAAAATTATACCCTGATATATCAATATCACTATGATCGCCACCGTCTCTGCTACAAATCATATATTTTGTCTTTTCGGTATTTATTTCGAGTCCTATTTCTTTACCGGTTTTTATTAACGGACTTGTATTTAGTTTTTTAGTTTCCGTGTCTTCCTTTAGCAGTACCAAATCATCGGCGTATCCCAGAACCGGAATTTTATCACCCAAATTTAAACCTTCTTAGTACATGTCACTTTTTCTTTGATATTTTCTAAAGCGATTTCGTCTGCATCAATTTCTGTTATTATGATTGCTATTAAGAAGTTTTTAAAAGAATATATTTTTAAAGTACTTCCGCGTAAATGACATTTTTAGTTTTATTTTCTTGTGGTAGAATAACATACTGATTTTCTCCGCAACCCGATCTCGACGTAAATCTATTCCTACGTGTTTAAATGGAAAAATATAATTTAACGGGAAATTTAATTATTTAAAAATCAAAGGTAAATCATTTGGAATCATTGGGAAGCGAGATTTTTTTTTCTCCCAAATTTTCCCCGTTTTTTCCCAGATTTTCGACTGATTCTTCGGTCCTATTGGTAGCTGCGTGATGTTATATAGCCTATATAGCTTTATAATATTAGTATAGATAATAAAATAAAAGATTTTTTAATAAAACACATGTTTCTATATAAAAACTATCCCCTAGGGCAACATGTGTCAAAGGTGAGTCACTTGTTTTTAGAAAACCAGTTTATTTAATTTTTTCTCAATACTAACTTATATGTTGTAGGAATTGACATGCATAATCGTTTATTTATTAAATAATTTACAACTTTCAACTTCCCCCTCAAAGTACTCTCATCAGTTACGATTTTGATTAATCTCGCTTTATCGATGTAAAATTTAATGGGCTTTAATATCATGTAGGTTTTATTCTGATTAAAATGGTCTGACAGGGCTTAAATGCCGATATTTTATATTTTCTTCCCCAAAAGTACCTTTAGTTTTGTAGATTGAATAAAAATAACTATATTATCTTGTTAACGCTGATGAAAAACAGGTAAATATATAAATTGAATAAATTCGATACCCAACTAAAGGAGAAAACATTTATGGAAGTATTGAAAAGCATTGAATTACACTTATCAAGTTATTGAATTTGAAAAGCAACTAAAGTAGTAAAATGAAAAAATATTTTTTTAATGCAATTTTTTGTTTTTGAACATAAGAACAGTAATATACATGTATGATATACCGTTGGAAAGCTAAAGATTTTAGAAAAAATATTATCTTATACTTAAGCTTCTAAAAGTTAATAGAAAGTAATGAAAAGAAGATCAAACCAACTGATTATTTTAGATAATAATATAATAATAAATAAAATAAAATAAACTTTATTCACATATTTACATTTTGCAAAATGTTAACAATGATTTTGGATGAGTCATCCTTACAATCAGAAAATATTTTTGTTTTTTTGTGATTATAGTACATTAGCCTAAATGGCAAACATATGGTGAAATAAAATTGAGGTTATATTGCGATTGTAGGAAAAATTATACAAAAAACCTACGCATAAAAACTACACATAAAATAATTGAGAATACATAAAATATTTGAAGATACATAAAACAATTGAAAATACATAAAATAATTGAAAATACAAAAATTAATAGAAAATAAATAATATGATTGAAAATTATAAAATTTAGAACATAAGAAAGTAAGTTAATTTAATAATACATGTTTTGTTCTCTTATGGGTATATCGTTTTAGTTTATTTGTTTATTTATTTAACGTCACTTTATGCTACTATGGCTAAACGGACGATGCTACAGTGGGAGTCCTAAATTTTGCCTATACAGGTTTTATTAGGATAGGGATCTTTAACGAGTACCTGACATCGCACAGGCTCGGGACCACCTTTTAACGTCCCCTCCGAAGGACGGCGTAACTAAGGATTTTTTACTCCCATTAAAAAATCCTAGGACCACCTGCGGGTTCGAACCCGGGATCGTTTTAGTGAAAATTTATTGTAATTACCGATTTCTTTTATTAATGATGATGGAGTTTTGTTGACCGTAGAGAAATTAGATGAGGAAGATGGTTGGGGGTGCGGTCATAAATTAAAACCACACAATTAAAAATAAGAGTTATTTTTATTATGTGCCGACGTTTCGGCCTACAATGTGGGCCTTCATCAGGGCTAAAAGAAGCAAGATAACAACCAATGTAATTAGACTTAATAATGCGTTAGGTATATAATAATAATATGACAGTAATAAATTATGGGAACATAAATAATATTAAATGTAAAATGATAATAAGATGACAATTATAAAGTATGGAAATAAGGTGACAGTTATAAAGTATGGAAATAAACAAAATTAAGATGATAGTTATAAAGTATGGAAGTAGACATAATTGAGATGATAATATTGTAATGAGAATATATAAATAGAGACTCAGTAAATGAAAAAAAAAAAAAAAAAAAAAAAAAAAAAAAAAAATGATAAAGGAAAAATATGTGAACAATTAAAATTTTAAATATTAACAATTATGAGTTGATATATGACGGTAATATATTAAAAACATAGTTAAGAGTATAGGTAATATATAAAAAAATATAGTCATTACAAAAGAGAAACAGTATGAATAAAAAATAATAATTTAAATTTTAAAATAATGTAATATTAAACTAATAATTATATGTCAGGATATGTAACGGAGAAATATATGAGTATGGAAAGGGGGAGAAAGAAATGGGCGATGAAAAAAGACCCTTATAAATAAGAAAAAATACTTACATGACGTGCAAGCTTTGCCTACGAAGTGATGTTTCTCAGTTTAAAAAACGCTCATTGCGTGGAACGGAAAATATGAGAACTAGAATGTCCGTTAGGAAAATTCCAAGAAGCTAAGTTATGTTTACTGATTCGATTGTTAAAAAATAGCCAAAAGTCATTACTTGAGAGTACTTGAGTTATTACTTATGAGTATTTGATAAAATTGTAAGAAATAGTGACGAGGTAAAGATTAAAAGATTTTAAGTAATAACGGATGACGATAATAAATGATGAATGATGATAAGGTAATAACGAATGACGATAAGGAGCTGTCGAAGGAAATGATAAATAAACAGTAATCTAGTAGGTAAACAAATAAATAAATAAAAAAGGGGAGTACGAAAATTAAATAAATATATAAATACAAAATTGATAATAAATAAATAAAAATAAAATTATGAAGAATGATCAGATGGTTGTTTAAAAAATGAGCTAGGGATGCTTTATTAAATTTAATATTTGGGAATAAGCTAGTGACAAGTTATGTTTGTCAGTCTTTTGATTAACAGGAAGGGGTTCTAGTTGTATGTAAATGCATTCTGTAATGAGTCGTTTGTCATGGTTGGGAACAGTGGCAAGAATGGATGTTTTATCAAAATCAAAGGAATGGTTAAGGGTTAAGGAATGTTCTGAAAGTTTTGAAGCGGTAGAATTTTTAGAGGAAATTGTATATTTGTGTCGGTGATGCGATCTTTGAGAAGGTTTTTGGTTTCACCAATATAGGCAGAGTTGCAATTAGGAGTTCCGCAAGGGACTCTATAAACAATTTTTGAACGGTGGTCTGTTGGTATACTGTCTTTAAGTCGGCTGTAAATATTGGAGAGTTTGTAGTGGGATTTTAAAGCAAGTCTGAGGTTTGGATAGAAGGATTTTAATGATTTTTTAATTTTTTCTGAAAGAGAGGGAATGTAAGGTACGGATCTATATAAGAGAGTTGGTGATGATGATGGAGTAGAAAGAGAGGTTAATTGAGGTTGAGACTGATTTCTGTAGTTATTTATAAGTTTGTTTATGATCACGGTAGGGAAGTTATTGGCCAGGAGAATTGTCTTTATGCGGTTAATGTTGATGTCGTGGAAACGGGGATCGGAAAGGAAAAGGCTTCGGTGTATAAGATTTTTAGCAACGTTAATTTTTTGATGATGGGGATGTTGGGAATAAAAGTTTAATAGTCTGCCAGAGTAAGTCGGTTTTGTGTACCAGTCAGTGGATATTGTGTTATTAGGGTTTCTAATGATGAGGAGGTCAAGAAATGGGAGGGAATTGTTAGTTTCGGATTCAGCGGTAAAATGTAGGCGGGGTGGTAAGAGTTAAAGGCTAAAAGTATGTCAGTAATTTTGTCGGGGTTAAGAACAAGGAGGAGGTCGTCTACGTATTTTTTAATAAGAATAATATCCTCAGGAAACTGAGGGATTATCAAATTTAGTAAATCGTTAAGGACAATATTGGCGAGGTCAGGGGCGAGAGGATTTCCCATAGCCAGTCCTGAAATTTGATTAAAGAACTGTCCATTGAATGTAAGGTATCCGGAATTGCAACAAAGGTTGAGGGATTCTAGGTATGAAGGGCAATTAAGTGAGGTATGGGGTTCAATAGAAGACCAGTTATCTTCGATGATACATAGGGCTTTATCTATAGGAATATTGGTAAACAAGCTTTCTACATCAAAGGAAGAAAGAAAGAAAATAAACTTTATTTACATTTTTACATATTGACAAACAATTTATAAATGATTTCGGATGAGACATCCTTACAATCATCAAATGGTAAACAAGCTTTCTACATCAAAGGAAACAAGGATGTAATGTTCCGGAATAATGAAGGATATTAATTGTTCGCGGAGAAGAAAATGTATGTATGTATATATATGTATGTATGTATGTATGTAGATATTTCTTCTCCGCGAACAATTAATATCCTTCATTATTCCGGAACATTACATCCTTGTTTCCTTTGATGTACCATACCTGATTCACATCATACACTCCTATTTAACAAATAGACAGTTTTATGTTCAAGTTGGCACATCTACTTCCGACACACTCCCCATCTCAGCGGGTCTTCCTCAAGGCTCTTGCCTATCTCCAATCCTATTTAATTTATTCATTTCTGACTTACCAGCCCATCCATTTGTGACGAGGTCATTATACGCTGATGATACAGCATGAAGCAATTCTTTTCACTAAACGTCGCCCACAAATCAACCACCAAATCAAGATAAATTCGGCTCTCATCCCTTGGTCAAAATCCGTACAGTACCTAGGCATAACACTAGACAAATCTCTTACATTCACAGACCATATCAATAGAAAAATCGATAAAGCCAAAAAATTAATATTTAAAATGTTCCCATACTTCAACAAAAAATCCCATTTGAGCTCTCATAACAAATTAATAATATACAAATCAGTTATTCGCCCGTTAATCACATACGCCTCGCCAGTCTGGAGCTCAACCTGCTTGACTAACTACCAAAAACTTGAAAGAATTCAAAATCTATCAATGCGGATAATTAACAACTACCCCCGCTACACTAAAATATCATCTATGCTCCAGGACTTACAGCTTCCAACAATTAAACATTTTGTCCATACTCAAACAGCTTCTTACTTCAGTAAAACACCAGTCTCCAAAAATCCTTTAATAAAGGAAATCGGTAACTATAATAAAGCATCTCTAAAACGCTACACTCATAAAAGAACTAAACATGTGTTGCTAACTTAAACTAGTTTATCTTAATTTCTAATTTTATATTATCAATTGTGTTATCTGTTTTTTTTTTTGTTTTTTTATATGTAGGTTTTTTATTTAGTTTTTCCTACTACCATAGTTAATATCAATTTAATTTTACCACTAATTATAGATTAGATAATTAGATTATAACTACCAAATGAACCAAACATTTGATGATTGTAAGGATGTCTCATCCGAAATCATTTATAAATTGTTTGTCAATATGTAAAAATGTAAATAAAGTTTATTTTCTTTCTTTCTTCCTTTGATGTAGAAAGCTTGTTTACCAATATTCCTATAGATAAAGCCCTATGTATCATCGAAGATAACTGGTCTTCTATTGAACCCCATACCTCACTTAATTGCCCTTCATACCTAGAATCCCTCAACCTTTGTTGCAATTCCGGATACCTTACATTCAATGGATAGTTCTTTAATCAAATTTCAGGACTGGCTATGGGAAATCCTCTCGCCCCTGACCTCGCCAATATTGTCCTTAACGATTTACTAAATTTGATAATCCCTCAGTTTCCTGAGGATATTATTCTTATTAAAAAATACGTAGACGACCTCCTCCTTGTTCTTAACCCCGACAAAATTACTGACATACTTTTAGCCTTTAACTCTTACCACCCCCGCCTACATTTTACCGCTGAATCCGAAACTAACAATTCCCTCCCATTTCTTGACCTCCTCATCATTAGAAACCCTAATAACACAATATCCACTGACTGGTACACAAAACCGACTTACTCTGGCAGACTATTAAACTTTTATTCCCAACATCCCCATCATCAAAAAATTAACGTTGCTAAAAATCTTATACACCGAAGCCTTTTCCTTTCCGATCCCCGTTTCCACGACATCAACATTAACCGCATAAAGACAATTCTCCTGGCCAATAACTTCCCTACCGTGATCATAAACAAACTTATAAATAACTACAGAAATCAGTCTCAACCTCAATTAACCTCTCTTTCTACTCCATCATCATCACCAACTCTCTTATATAGATCCGTACCTTACATTCCCTCTCTTTCAGAAAAAATTAAAAAATCATTAAAATCCTTCTATCCAAACCTCAGACTTGCTTTAAAATCCCACTACAAACTCTCCAATATTTACAGCCGACTTAAAGACAGTATACCAACAGACCACCGTTCAAAAATTGTTTATAGAGTCCCTTGCGGAACTCCTAATTGCAACTCTGCCTATATTGGTGAAACCAAAAACCTTCTCAAAGATCGCATCACCCGACACAAATATACAATTTCCTCTAAAAATTCTACCGCTTCAAAACTTTCAGAACATTCCTTAACCCTTAACCATTCCTTTGATTTTGATAAAACATCCATTCTTGCCACTGTTCCCAACCATGACAAACGACTCATTACAGAATGCATTTACATACAACTAGAACCCCTTCCTGTTAATCAAAAGACTGACAAACATAACTTGTCACTAGCTTATTCCCAAATATTAAATTTAATAAAGCATCCCTAGCTCATTTTTTAAACAACCATCTGATCATCTCTTCATAATTTTATTTTTATTTATTTATTATCAATTTTTTATTTATATATTTATTTAATTTTCGTACTCCCCTTTTTTATTTATTTATTTGTTTACCTACTAGATTACTGTTTATTTATCATTTCCTTCGACAGCTCCTTATCGTCATTCGTTATTACCTTATCATCATTCATCATTTATTATCGTCATCCGTTATTACTTAAAATCTTTTAATCTTTACCTCGTCACTATTTCTTACAATTTTATCAAATACTCATAAGTAATAACTCAAGTACTCTCAAGTAATGACTTTTGGCTATTTTTTAACAATCGAATCAGTAAACATGAGTTAGCTTCTTGGAATTTTCCTAACGGACATTCTAGTTCTCATATTTTCCGTTCCACGCAATGAGCGTTTTTTAAACTGAGAAACATCACTTCGTAGGCAAAGCTTGCACGTCATGTAAGTATTTTTTCTTATTTATAAGGGTCTTTTTTCATCGCCCATTTCTTTCTCCCCCTTTCCATACTCATATATTTCTCCGTTACATATCCTGACATATAATTATTAGTTTAATATTACATTATTTTAAAATTTAAATTATTATTTTTTATTAATGGGTTTTTAGAGACTGGAGTTTTACTGAAGTAAGGAGCTGTTTGTGAATGGACAAGTTGTTTGATTGTAGGAAGCTGCAAGTCTTGGAGCATTGATGATATTTTCGTGTATCGGGGGAAATTATTAATTATCCGCATTGACAAGTTTTGAATTCTCTCGAGTTGAGTTTTTGGATGTTAGTCGAGCAGGATGAGCTTTAGACTGGAGAGGCGTATGTGATTAACGGGCGAATCACTGATTTATATATTGTTAATTTGTTTTGAGAACTCAAACGCAATTTTCTATAAAAGTAAGGAAACATTTTGTATATTATTTTTTTCGCTTTATCAATTTTTCTGCTGATGTGGTCTGTCAAAGTAAGTGATTTGTCTAAAGTTAGGCTTAAGTACTGTACAGATTTTGACCATGGGATGAGAGCTGAATTTAACTTGATTTGGTGGTTTATTTTTGAGCGACGTTTAGTGAACAGGATTGCTTCAGATTTGGTGGGATTAATTTTCAATTTCCATTTGTTGAAATATTTGTTAAATTGTTTAAAGTATTGTTGTAAGCGATTTACTACAGTATCAATACAGTGTCATCGGCGTATAAGGACCTCGTGACAAATGGGTTGGTCGGTAGGTCGGAAATGAACAAATTAAATAGAATTGGAGATAAGCAAGAGCCTTGGGGAAGGGAAGACCCACCGAGATAGGAAGAGTATCGGAAGTAGATTTGCCAACTTGAATATAAAACTGTCTATTTGATAAATATGAGTGAATAATGTGAATCAGGTATGGCGGAAAATTATATGAGATTAATTTGTATATGAGTCCGGAGTGCCACACAGTATCAAATGCTTTTTCTAGGTCCAGAAGGAGCATACCGGTATGTTTGCGTTCGTTAAAGGCTTTAGTGATGAAGTCAGTGAGTCGTGCTAATTGGTCAACGGTGGAGTGGTGTTCCCTAAAACCAAATTGTTCATCTATTAGTAAATTATTTAGTCTAATATGCTTGTTAATTCGTTTGAGTATTAGTTTTTCGAGAATTTTGGATAGTATATTTAGCAGACTTATAGGTCTGTAGTTCGAAACATTACTATGGTCTTTATTTGGTTTTTTTATAACTATAGTTTTGGAAGTTTTCCATACTATGGGAAAGTAACTAAATCTTAATATGGAATTAAATATTTTGGTTAAGAAATAAATAGATTTTCGGCTTAAATTTTTTATTACTAAGGAGGGAATGCTATCATCACCGGGGGCTTTTTTAGGTTTTAGACATTTAATGATTTTTCCGGTTTCTTTTGGAGATATAGATGAGAAATTAACAATAAGAGGTGATTTTAAATAATCGCGGACGGATTTCAGAATTTTTCGGTTGTGGTGATTTGATCCAAAGAGAGAAGTAATTGAGGGAGTTGTTTGGAAATGCTTGGCTAATAGCTGAGCTTTATCTATGTCCAGATATGCATAGCCGTCATTATTTTTTAAAGGAGAAATTTTCGGGGACTGCTTAGTTAAATTCTTGTGAATTTTCCACATTTTATTGTCCCCTGGCTGACAGGATTTCAAAACCGTAGCCCAGTTTTCGTTTTTCCAATTATTAAGACGTCTTTTAATATAACTATTTAGTTTATTATAGACTAATTTGTTTTTTTGATTATTATTACGTTGGGAGTATCTTTTTAATCTATTTTTAATGTATATTAGGACTCTGAGTCGGTAAGGTAAATTATTATGATAATGTGGATGGTGATACTGTTGTGGAATGGATAACAACATGGATAATTTTATATGTTTATAAAAATCAATTAGAGTACTGTAGATTTCTTTCGAATCATTTATGGTCGGATTTATGTTGATTCGAAATTTAGCTCTTTCCTGAACTTTTGCCAGTCAGCGTCTTTGAGCGAAAATTTGAGTATTTTTGAAATTCCAGGTAGAGGAGATTGAATACGAAAAATCATGGGATTATGGTCTGAATTTAGAGATGGTAAAGAGATAAGAGGTGATAAATTGTAAATATTTTTCGTTAGAGCCAAATCGATAATACTAGGTTTGTAATTACGTTGAGTCGGTATATGGGTTGCTTCAGGCGGACTGTGTAGTTCAATGAGGTTTTTTACTATGAAGTTTAGCACGAATTTACCGTTTTTATTTGTTCTGTTACAGTTCCACTGTGTGTGCTTAGCGTTTAGGTCTCCAAAGATGATCACTTGTTTGTTTAATTTGAATAGTTTAGTCATGTCTGGAATATTTATTTTATTTGGCGGGATGTACACAGATATTACAGTGGTTGATTAATTGTTAATAATTCTATTAATCGCAACGGCTTCGGTAGACATTAAGTCAGGAACTTGTATAAAATGGTACTGAACATCGGAACGGACTAAGAGCATGACGCCCCCACCTCCTCTGCTACGATCTCGTCTATAAATGACATATCCCGGAAGCGAGAAACGATCAGTTTCAGAAAGACGTGTTTCACAAACAGAGACTAAATGGGGTTGATTATGATTTTAAAATAATTTAAATTCTACATCGTTTCCGCGAATAGTTAATAATATAATAGATTTTTTAATAAAACACATGTTTCTATATAAATTCAATTTAATTAATTCTTTAACGGTTTCACGTATTTTTATCTCTAACTGTTTTTGAGAATTCTTTCATTGGTTTTAAAAATAGAGGTAAGTGAAAGTCGTGAGTTGCCCGCACTAGATTTTAAAAAAATAATATTTCATGATATTATAGGATTTAAAAAAAATTAATATTTGATGTTATAGTCCAAATTAAAAAGAAAAAATATATGCATTCCTCCTCTCCCGCTACTTTCGTGAACTCTCACAATAACTCGCTCTCACAAATTTTCACCTATCTCTTCTTCAACTGTGTAGCCTTAAAAAAAAAAAAAAAAAAAAAAAATCGGGAGCCGAACTTCTGGATACTCTAGAAGTTCGGCTCCCGATTTGAGGATGAAATTCTCACAGATTTTAGACGGTAGTATAGATTGAGCCATTGGTATTATTTAGTTATATAAATATAATCATATTATAGGCAAGGCATTTATTTATTTAAGAGAGGAAGAGAAAGGGACAATCGTTTACACGTACTGGGATTTTTTACTTTCACTTACTATAAATACTATAATAGTAAGGGGAAGTATTGCGATCGTGAAAATTTTCGAATTCCAGTTTTCAACGGAAATACACGTTTTAGGGTCCCCTGAGTCCAAATAACCAAGTCCCGCAAAAAGGTCTGTGTTGTGTGTGTGTGTTGTGTGTGTGTGTGTGGGGTGTGTGTGTGTGTAACTCCCGGGCGGAAACGGTAAGTCCTATGAAACTGAAATTTCATATTTAAGACAACTATAAGCCCGAGACGTGACAAAACATTTTTCATCAAAATGATCTTACCAGAAGAGGCACTTTATACCATGCATTTTGCACCTTTTTTCGATTTTCTCGAAAACGGTTCCGACGATTTTGATTAAACTCGCTATATCGATGTAAATGTTATAATAGGCTTTATTCTGATTAAAATGGTCCTGACAGGGCTTAAATGCCGATATTTTAAATTTTCTTCCCCTAAAGTACCTTTAATTTTGTAGATTCAATAAAAATAACTATATTATCTTGTTAACGCTTATGAAAAACAGGTAAATATATAAATTGAATAAATTCGATACCCAACTAAAGGAGAAAACAGAAAAAATAATTTTTTAGTGTATTTTTTTGTTTTTGAATCTAAGAGCAGTAATATACATGAATGATATACCGTTGGAAAGCTAAAGATTTTAGAAAAAATATTATCTCATACACAAGCTCTTAAAACTTAATAGAGAGTGATAAAATAACATAAAACTAACTGATTATTTTAGATAAAATAAATAGATTTTTTAATAAACACAGTTCTGAACACAAGCTTTAAACTTAATAGAGAGTGATGAAAAACATAAAACTAACTGATTATTTTAGATAATAATATAATAGATTTTTTAATAAAACACACGTTTCTGAACACAAGCTTTTAAAAGTTAGTAGAGAGTGATGAAATAAACATAAAACTAACTGATTATTTTAGATAATAATCTATACTAATATTATAAAGCTGAAGAGTTTGTTTGTTTGTTTTGAACGCGCTAATCTCAGAACCTACTGGTTATAATTGAAAAATTCTTTTTGTGTTGGATAGTCCATTTATCGAGGAAGGTTATAGGCTATATAACATCACGCTGCGACCAATAGGACCGAAGAATTAGTCGAAAATCTGGGAAAAAACAGGGATAATTTAGGAGAAAAAAAACCTCGCTTCCCAATGATTTACCTTTTATTTTTAAATAATTAAATTTCGCGTTAATTTATATTTTTCCATTAAACACGTAGGAATAGATTTACGTCGAGATCGGGTTGCGGAGAAAATCAGTATGTTCTTCTGCTACAAGAAAATAAAACTAAAAATGTCATTTACGCGGAAGTACTTTAAAATATATTCTTTTAAAAACTTCTTAATAGCAATCATAATAACAGAAATTGATGCAGACAAAGTCGCTTTAGAATACATCAAAGAAAAAGTGACATGTACTAAATTTGGTGTGTAAAATTCCGGTCTGGGATACGCCGATGATTTGGTACTGCTAAAGGAAGACACGGAAACTAAACAACTAAATAAAGTCCGTTAATAAAAACCGGTAAAGAAATAGGACTCGAAATAAATACCGAAAAGACAAAATATATGATTTGTAGCAGAGACGGTGGCGATCATAGTGATATTGATATATCAGGGTATACTTTTGAACACGTAGAGAAATTTAAGTATTTAGGTTCAATATAACATAAAAAAAAAAAAAAAAAATCCAGGAGGAAATAAAGTCCTGGTTAAACGCGGGAAATGCGTGTTATAATTCAGTTGCAAAATTACTTAGCTTCTGTCAAAAACTTAACGGTTAGAATTTATAAAACTATTATTCTTCCGACGGTGAAACGTGACCGCTTACTTTAAAGGACGGACAACGGCTAAAGGTTTTAGAAAATAAGGTACTAAAATATTTGGTCCGAAGAGAGATGAGGCTACTGGGGAGTATAGAAGGTTACACAACGCGGAAATATTTTTATGAATCTATATTATTATCTATATTGTTAAGTCATGTTTTATTTCAAGAGTCATTTTCAACTTTAATCGTTATTACCTTGACATTTATAAATTTAAATAAATTAAAAAAATTATGCACACCAAGAGCTGTGGTGGATACTGGAACCTAACACCAGTGCTCGCCCAGGCTATGATCTATGCAGACGACATAGTACTGATTGCGGACTCCCAGGAAGCTCTCCAGACATCACTAAATGAATGGTATGAGGAACCCCGGCTAAGAGGGTTAAACATAAATCCAGCCAAAAGTTAAATTATGTGTGTGGGAAGAGAAAATCTGGAGCCAAGGATATGATGTGTGGTGAAACACTAGAAACGACGAATGCCTACACATATTTTGGAACAGTTATAAGCGATGATGGTAAGGTAGACCAGGACGCTCTAAATCGGGTGATGAAGGCCAATGGATTGTATTACCAGATATCCAAAACGATTATAGGAAAACATGAAGTTAGCAGAGATGCTAAAATTAGGATTTTTAAATCTGTTTTCCTTCAATATAAGAGTACTATATGGATCTGAAAGCTGACAACCCTTGATAAACATGCTAGCAGGATGACAGCGGCTGAGATGAGATTTCTCCGAAGAATACTTGGAAAGACCAGGAGGGACCATATAAGAAACGATAGGATTCGCGAGGATTTGGGAGTACGACCAGTGCGTCACATCCTGGAAAAGCGGCAATTGAATTGGTTTGGGCATGTCTGCCGAATGAATGATACCCGAAAGGCCAAGTGGTTTTTTGAAGCCAGACCGGAAGGAAGACGTCCTCGTGGCAGACCCTGATGTATGTATTCAGACTACATTGGGAAATTGGGTGCAGCAAGAGGACTAACCATACCAGAGATGAAAAGAATAGCTAGGGACAGAGACCAGTGGGCTCGATGGACCGAGGCGGCAACTCCACGCTTAGCGGCACACAGGAGTTAGAGGAGGAAGAAGAAGAAAAAAATTACTATTTCTTTTGATTTATTCGAGTATAATAATCAGAACTATTATTTTATGCATATTTAGGACTTTTATTAGCTGTATGCCTATATTTATAAAAGAAAGTACCACTCAATTTTCTAGTATCTAAAAAATTACTATGGTTGTGAGGCTAAAATTTTTCCTGGAAGTTCGTCTTACCGCCTAGATGTGCAATAAGGCAGGATTTGAAAATCTTCGCCCAAAAAGTGGTTCAACAACCTAAACGTAAAATTGTCTTAATCTGATATGTATCAGCAAAGGTACAAAGATTTTATAACAAATATATTTAAGCATATTACTGTTGTTATCTGTTCGTTTAACGTCACTTTTATACTACTATGGTTAATCGTATGATGACTAATTTTTTCCTCGCCAAGTTTAGTTAGGGTAGAGATCTTTAACGAGTTTATGGAATCGCAAAGGCTTGGGACCACCATTTTACGTCCCCTTCGAAGGAGGTCATAACAAAGGTTGTTTTTTACTCCCATTAAAAAATCTTAAGGGCACCTGGCTGGTCACTACATACAGGTGACCGACCCTTTTAAGCATATTGCGTTTCATATCTGTTTCGAGGGTAGGTTCCTATGAAAATATATTCAATTGTTATTTATTTTTTAAAAATGGTTTGTGACGATTATTTTTACATATTAAGTGATTATGGGTATAACCACTTCTACTGGTTTGCTATTGTAAATTTGATAGGAAGAAGTCAAGATCGGGCTTTAAATCATAACAAAGAGTAGCTGATAGTTGATACGTATTATAGCCAATCTCACCATAAACGCACTAAATTAATATGAAATGCAATATTCGCGAGCAAAGCTGCTTGACACAGCTAGTATAATAGATTTTTTAATAAAACACACGTTTCTATAGAAATTCCATTTAACTAATTCTTTAATGGCTTCACTCATTTTGATCTCTTACTATATTTGAAAATTCTTTAATCGGTTTTAAAAACGGAGGTAAGTGAAAGTTTTGTGTTGCCCGCACCAGATTTTTTAATTTAATTATTACTTACTAATAGATAAGATGAGACAATGCTGGGTCAAAAGTAATCAGTAGTAGTGTGGTCCCACCTTTGCAGTAATAGGATGTTTACATGCCTGCCCACTTAATATCCTCGTAGCCAATAACTTCCTAATCAAATTATAGAATTTTTACATTTTGCATGTCTGTCTCCCTTCTTTTTACCCTAACATCATTCAGTTAAGAACTGGTCTCTGTGCGGTTAGGTATACTCTCTGTCCGTTATTTTATAAATAAATTGTTACAGTGTTATTTATTGTTAATTAATTTTACATTATTCAGTTTACTTTTGTTTTAAAATAATATTTTATAAAAAAAGTTATCTTATAGTGCTGAGTTTGTTTATTTATTTAACGTCACTTTATGCTACTATGGCTAATCGGACGATGTTACAGTGGGAGTCCTAAATTTTGCCTGGTAACGAGTACCTGACATTGCACAGGCTCGGGACCACCTTTTAACGTCCCTTCCTTTTAAGCTTCTTAATTCCGTGTCATTTTATTATTTCTTTTCGTTTCGAAATATGTTTTAAAGAAAATGACAGGGAGTGGTAAACTTGAAGATAAAAGGCCATATTGAAATCTTTCGACATTAAGGTAAGAATTTAAAATTATGCATGATAATAATTTTGTTTTTTAGGAATGTTCGTTAACATAATTTATGATATTATTCCCTAAATGACTATTGACAATGTTAATGACTTATTTGAAATATAATCAATTAATTATATTTAAATAATGAACAATTATGAATTATATACCACTGTTCTTTTGTGTCTAATCTGCATTATTAATTTCCTTTTAGTTATTACTAGAAAAAAACCAATTAAAAACATAATAATGTATATTAATATAATTTATAGACCATGAAATTTTAACTGTATCATCATCATTTTTCTTTATCATATTAATAAACATATTTATTGAATATTAAATAGATGATGCATTTGGAAATATGGTTATATAAATATTCGGGTATGTATTAAAAATTTTACATTGGAATATGAAATATTTGAACAGTTCCAAGTAGGTGAATATTTCTGATTATAGAAAAATTAAAAAAAAAAAACCTTAGCCAGAGCTGTGCACTGTATATATTAATTCTTATCTCAAACCCTGTTATAACTGTATATTATTTTATATATTTAAAAATAAATACGTTATTGTTTCAATATATAGATTTAAAAAAAAAGTTATCATATTTTTTAAATAAAAGTGGTGTTGAATCTTGGCCTCCTCTATCAGCTTCCGCCAATAGTCTCAGTACTTTGCAGATTTGGCAACATTGCTAATAGCGAAATTAAGAACCAACAAAGCCAGAACTAAATGCTGTACTAGAATCTTAAAACCTATATAATATAAAAATTATACATTTTATATAAAATATTAACATATTTAGGAAAAAATATATTAATTTAAAACTTAGTTTAACTTATTGTCTTAATATAAGTGGTGGAACTGGCAACATTGCTAATACCTAAATTAAAAGCCACCAAAGCCAGCACATTTAACTTATTACATTCATCTCAAACCTTATTATATATTTATTTTAAATAGTTTTTCTAGCATTTTATAAATAAAAGTGTTGGATCTGAATGTTTCATTGATTGAGGTATATAAAATCGTGCGATAAAACATTTAAAATTCAGTACCAGATAATTTTAAATATTTCAAAACTAGCGAAATTAAGAATCCGTCAAATGTTGAACTTTTTAACTAGCATCTTAAAGCCTACTATGTATTTATTTTAATATGTTGATTTTAAATAATTATTTTTTCATGTTAATAATATTCTCTTGATTTAAATATTTTAGTTATAAAGTTATCTTTTTTACTTAGTTAATAAATTAGGGTGATAAACGCCATGTTGAATTCAGTTCAGGTATAAATATTTTTCATTATTTCTCTTTACAAAATATACAGTGAGTGTAAAAAGTATTCGGAATTCACAACCATTCCGTAATTTACTTGCTTTTAATTTATTTTATATATGTTTTAAAGTTAACCAAATTTATTTAGAACGTGTGCAAAACGTGTCATAAATGTGAAAACAGTGGTTTATTTAAGTTTCTTAATGACTCTGTCATTTTATTATTTATTTTCGTTTCGAACTATGTTTTAAAGAAAAAGACAGGCAGTCTTAAACTTGAGGATAGGAGGCCATATTGAGATCATTCGACATAATGTTAAGAATTTAAAATTATGCATGATAATTGTTTTTATTTTTTTTAAGGTATTTCCTTCAACATAATTTATTTTATTTCATAAATTACTGTTAAATATCTTAATGGCTATTTTTTTAAACAAAATCAATTAACTTTCAATATGAATAATTTAATATGTAATGTAAGTTTCATTCTGATTGAAATAGTATGACATGGCTTAAATGGCGATATTTTTTATTTTCTTATTTTAAAGTACCTTTAATTTTTTAGATTTAAAACATTTGTAACATCATCTTATTGGCATTGATGAATAACGGCTAAATATGCAAGTTGAGCGAATTTGATAAACAACTAAAAGAGAAAAATGCCAAAATATTATTATAATGCATTTTTTTTTTTTTTTAACTTAAGAAAAGTAATATACATGTATAATATGTAAAATTTAACGAGAGTGAAGTGATGAACAGCCGATAAAACTAACTGATTGCCGTAGGTAATAATATGATAGATTTTTTGATATGCTTGATAACACAGGGTTCTATTAAAATCCAATGTATATCATTCTTTAACAACTTATTTTCGTTTCTAAATTTGTTTAAAAATTCTTAAATTGATATAAATATCAGAGGTAAGTGAAAGTTGTGTGTTGCGCGTACCAAATTTTTAGCACTATAAAGAAATTGACGTGAAAATACCAAGCCCCTATTTCATTATATACCTGAGAGTTTTCGGGTTGATCCTCTTTCTTACTTCACAATGTATAAAATGATGAGAAAATTTCCAGTTAAAATCTTGTTTTCAGTCAAAATATAGCATTTGCACTTTTTAGAACTCTTAAAAAATTAATGTGAAAACACCAAGTCCCCTATTTCACTATATCGGTGGGATTCTTTGGGTTGATCCTCTTTCGTACATCGCAATATATAAAATTATGCAACAAAATTCTATATAAAAAAGTGTTTCAGTCAGAATTTTGCATTGCATTCTTAGCACTCTTAAAAAATTAACGTGAAAACACCAAGTCCCTATGTTACATATCTGGATTTTAGGTACCTCTTTACTGCAAAATGAAAGCAAAAATTAGAAAAGGTTTCATCAGAATTAGCATTTGATTTTAGCACTCTTAAAATGACGTGAAAACCCAAGTCCCCTATTTCACAATATCTTGGGATTCTTTAGGTAAAACCTCTTTGGTAACTACAACATATGGAAAGATGCTAAAAAATTTCAGCTAAAAGAGTATTTTCAATCAGAATTTAGCATTGTAATTTTTAGCACTCTTGAGAAATGGACGTGAAAACCCAAGTCCCTTATTTTACTATATCTCTAGAGATTTTCGGGTTAATCCTCTTTCTTACTTCACAATGTATAAAATGAGGCAAAAAAATTCAGCAGAAATAGTGTTTCAGTCACAATTTAGCATATGCATTTTTAGTACTTTTAAGAAATATACCTGAAAACACAAAGCCCATATTTCACAATATTTGTAGAATTTTTTGGGCTGATCCTTTTCCATACTTCACAATGTATAAAATTATGCAAAACAAATCAATCTAAAATAGTGTATTCAGTCAGAATTCAGCATTGTACATTTAGCTCTCTTAAGAAATTGACATGAAAACACCAAGTCTCTTGATTCGCTATATCAATGATATATTTGGGGTTGATACTGTTCGATATTTGACAACATATAAAATGATGCAAAAAAATTCCATGAAAAAGAGTATTTTTTGTTAAATTAAACATTTAATGTGTCAACATTTGTAAGAAATTTACATGAAAACACCAAGTCCCATATTTCACCATATCAATAAGATTTTTGGGGTTTATACTCTTCTATAGTTGACAACATATAAAATGATGCAAAAAAAATTCCAGCTAAGAGAGTATTTTTAGTCAAATTAAACATTTGAGGTGTCAACACTTGCAAGAAAATGAATAGAAAACACCAAGTCTCTTATTTCACCATATATAATAGATTTTTTAGGTTGATCCTCTTCTATAGTTGAAACATATAAAATGATGCAAAAAAATTCAGGTAAAAGAGTATTTTTAGTTAAATTAAACATTTGAGGTGTCAACATTTGTAAAAAAATTACATGAAAAACACCAAGTCCCTTATTTCACCATATCAATAGATTTTAGGTTGATCCTCTTCTATAGTTGAAAACATATAAAATGATGCAAAAAAATTCAGCTAAAAGAGTATTTTTAGTCAAATTAAACATTTGAGGTGTCAACATTTGTAAGAAATTACATGAAAACACCAAGTCCCTATTTCACATATCAATTAGATTTTGGGGTTGATCCTCTTCTATAGTTGAAAACATATAAAATGATGCAAAAAAATTCCAGCTAAAAGAGTATTTTTTAGTTAAATTAAACATTTGAGGTGTCAACACTTGTAAGAAATTGACATGAAAACACCAAGTCTCATATTTCACTATATCAATAAGATTTTTAGGTTATCCTCTTCTATAGTTGAAAACATATAAAATGATGCAAAAAAATTCAGTAAAAGATATTTTTAGTTAAATTAAAACATTGAGGTGTCAACATTTGTAAGAAAATTAATGAAAACACCAAGTCCCTTATTTCACCACATATAATAAGATTTTTGGGTTATTCCTTCTATAGTTGAAACATATAAAATGATGCAAAAAAATTTCAGCTAAAAGAGTATTTTAGTTAAATTAAACATTGAGGTGTCAACACTTGAAAAAATTACATGAAAACACCAAGTCCCTTATTTCACCACATCAATAAGATTTTGGGGTTGATCTCTCTTCTATAGTTGAAACATATAAAAATGATGCAAAAAAATTCCAGCTAAAAGATATTTTTAGTAAATTAAACATTTGAGGTGTCAACACTTGCAAGAAATTTAATGAAAACAAACCAGTCCCTTATTTCACCACATCAATAAGATTTTGGGTTGATCTTCTTCTATAGTTGACAACATATAAAATGATGCAAAAAATATTCCAGCTAAAAGAGTATTTTTAGTCAAATTAAACATTTGAGGTGTCAACATTGCAAGAAATTTAATGAAAACACCAAGTCCCTTATTTCACCATATCAATAAGATTTTTGTGTGTTGATCCTCTTCTATAGTTGACAACATATAAAATGATGCAAAAAATTTCAGTAAAAGAGTATTCTTAGTCAAATTAAACATTTGAGGTGTCAACACTTGTAAGAAATTTACATGAAAACACCAAGTCCCTTATTTCACCATATCAATAAGATTTTTTGGGTTGATCCTCTTCTATAGTTGACAACATATAAAATGATGCAAAAAAATTCCAGGTAAAAGAGTATTTTTAGTCAAATTAAACATTTGAGGTGTCAACACTTGTAAGAAATTTACATGAAAACACCAAGTCCCTATTTAACCACATCAATAAGATTTTTGGGGTTGATCCTCTTCTATAGTTGACAACATATAAAATAATGCTAAAAAATTCCAGGTAAAAGAGTATTTTTAGTCAAATTAAACATTTTAGGTGTCAACACTTGTAAGATATTTAATGAAAACACCGAGTCCCTTATTTCACCACATTAATAAGTTTTTTGGGGTTGATCCTCTTCTATATTTGACAACATATAAAATAATGCAAAAATATTCCAGTAAAAGAGTATTTTTTGTTAAATTAAAAAATTTAAGTAACATTTAAGAAATTTTACATGAAAAAAACAATCCCCTATTTAAAAATTCAATAAGGTTTTTTGGGTTTTTATCCCCTTTATATTGAAAAAAAATAAAAAGGCAAAAAAATTTTAAGGGGAAAAGATATTTTTTTTAAATTAAACATTGAATGTCAAAACCTGGAAATTACATGAAAACACCAAAGCCCTTATTTCACCACATCAAAAATTTTGGGGTGATCCTTTTTAATTTTAAACATAAAAAATGTGCAAAAAAAAATTCAGGTAAAAAGGGGGGGGGGGGGGGGGGGGGGGGGGGGGGGGGGGGGGGGGGGGGGGGGGGGGGGGGGGGGGGGGGGGGGGGGGGGGGGGGGGGGGGGGGGGGGGGGGGGGGGGGGGGGGGGGGGGGGGGGGGGGGGGGGGGGGGGGGGGGGGGGGGGGGGGGGGGGGGGGGGGGGGGGGGGGGGGGGGGGGGGGGGGGGGGGGGGGGGGGGGGGGGGGGGGGGGGGGGGGGGGGGGGGGGGGGGGGGGGGGGGGGGGGGGGGGGGGGGGGGGGGGGGGGGGGGGGGGGGGGGGGGGGGGGGGGGGGGGGGGGGGGGGGGGGGGGGGGGGGGGGGGGGGGGGGGGGGGGGGGGGGGGGGGGGGGGGGGGGGGGGGGGGGGGGGGGGGGGGGGGGGGGGGGGGGGGGGGGGGGGGGGGGGGGGGGGGGGGGGGGGGGGGGGGGGGGGGGGGGGGGGGGGGGGGGGGGGGGGGGGGGGGGGGGGGGGGGGGGGGGGGGGGGGGGGGGGGGGGGGGGGGGGGGGGGGGGGGGGGGGGGGGGGGGGGGGGGGGGGGGGGGGGGGGGGGGGGGGGGGGGGGGGGGGGGGGGGGGGGGGGGGGGGGGGGGGGGGGGGGGGGGGGGGGGGGGGGGGGGGGGGGGCCCCCCCCCCCCCCCCCCCCCCCCCCCCCCCCCCCCCCCCCCCCCCCCCCCCCCCCCCCCCCCCCCCCCCCCCCCCCCCCCCCCCCCCCCCCCCCCCCCCCCCCCCCCCCCCCCCCCCCCCCCCCCCCCCCCCCCCCCCCCCCCCCCCCCCCCCCCCCCCCCCCCCCCCCCCCCCCCCCCCCCCCCCCCCCCCCCCCCCCCCCCCCCCCCCCCCCCCCCCCCCCCCCCCCCCCCCCCCCCCCCCCCCCCCCCCCCCCCCCCCCCCCCCCCCCCCCCCCCCCCCCCCCCCCCCCCCCCCCCCCCCCCCCCCCCCCCCCCCCCCCCCCCCCCCCCCCCCCCCCCCCCCCCCCCCCCCCCCCCCCCCCCCCCCCCCCCCCCCCCCCCCCCCCCCCCCCCCCCCCCCCCCCCCCCCCCCCCCCCCCCCCCCCCCCCCCCCCCCCCCCCCCCCCCCCCCCCCCCCCCCCCCCCCCCCCCCCCCCCCCCCCCCCCCCCCCCCCCCCCCCCCCCCCCCCCCCCCCCCCCCCCCCCTCAATAAGTTTTTGGGTTGACCTCTTTAGTAAAAATAATGATGCAAAAATTTCAGTAAAAGAGTATTTTTAGTTAAATTAAACATTGAGTGTCAACACCAAGAAATTCATAAAACAAACTCCTTTTCACCCAATCATAAATTTTGGGTTGATCCTTCTATAGTGAAACATATAAATGATGCAAAATTTCAGAAAAGAGTTTTTATAAATTAAACATTTGAGTTCAACACCTGCAAGAAAGAATAAACACCAATCCTTATTTACCACATCATAAGTTTTTGGGGTTGTCTTTCTATATTTAAACATTAAAATGATGCAAAAATTTACTAAAAGTTTTTTAGTTAAATTAAACATTGAGTGTCAAAACTGAAAAATTACATGAAACCAACCCCTTTTTTACCCAAACAAAATTTATGGGTTGATCCTTTTAAGTTAAACATTAAAATGATGCAAAAATTCAGTAAAAGTATTTATAAATTAAACATTTGGTTAACACTGAAAAATTGACATGAAAACCAAGTCCCTATTTTTAATATAATTTAGGGTGACTCTCATAGTTACAAATATAAAAATGCAAAAAATTACAGGTAAAAAGTATTTTATCAATAAAACATTTGAGGTGTCAACACTTTATGAAATTTACTGAAAACACCAAGTCCTATATTTACCATACAATAATTTTTTGGGGTTATCCCTCTATAGTTGAAAAATATAAATGATGCAAAAAATTGAAAAAATATTTTGTTAAATTAAACATTAATTAACAGAAGAAATTACATGAAAACCAATCCTTATTTACCCATCATAGATTTGGTATCTTTCTAAGTACAACAATAAAATATGCAAAAAATTCAGTAAAAGTATTTTTAGTCAATTAAACATTGATTTTAAAATTAAAAATTACAGAAATACAATCCTTATTCACTCATAAGATTTGGGTTGATCTCTTCATTGGACAAATAAATAGCAAAAATTCAGTAAAGAGTATTTTATCAAAAACATTGAGTGTCACACGAAAAAAACATGAAAACACAAGTCTTATTTCACCAATCAATAAATTTTTGGGTTATCCTCTTATAGTTGAAACATATAAAATATGCAAAATTCCAGCTAAGATATTTTATAATTAAAATTTGAGGTGCAACACTGCAAGAAAATGACATAAAAACACCAACTCCCTTATTTACCAACATAAGATTTGGGTTGTTCCTTCTATAGTTGAAAACATATAAATAGCAAACAAATTTCAGTAAAAGTATTTTAGTTAAATTAACATTTGAGATGTCAACACCTGCAAGAATTTACATAAAACACCAAGTCCCTTTTTCACTCAATAAGTTTTTGGGTTGTCCCTCTATAGTTGAAAACAAAAATGATGCAAAATATTCAGCTAAAAGGATTTTTAGTTAAATTAACATTTGAGGAACAGTGCAAAAAAGACATAAAACCCAACTCCTATTTTAACCATCATAAATTTTGGGTGATCTCTTTTATTAAAACATATAATATGATGCAACAATTCAGGTAAAAGATATTTTTAGTTAAATTAACTTTGGATGTCAACACCTGAAAATTACTGAAAACACAACCTATTCACAATCAATTAATTTTGGGTGATCATTTATAGTGACAACAATAAAATGATGAAAAATTCGTAAAAGATTTATAATTAAACTTTGGTCAACACTGCAGAAATGACTTAAAACCAACTCCTTATTTCACATAATAGATTTTTGGGTGTTCTTCTAATTGAAACAATAAAATAGCAAAAATTTCAGTAAAAGAGTATTTTTAATAAACTTGAGGTGTCAACCTTTAGAAATTCATAAAAACCAACCCTTTATACAATCATAATTTATGGGTTATCTCTTTTAGTTGAAAAATAAAAGAGCAAAATTCAGTAAAAAGTATTTTTAGTAAAAACATTTGAGATAAACACTGAAAAATTACTAAAAACAACCCTTTTACATAATAAGTTTTGGGTTAACCTTTTAAGTTAAAACATAAAATGACAAAAATTCAGTAAAAGATATTTTTTAAATTAAACATTTAGTGTCAACAGAAAAATTAATGAAAACACCAATCCCTTTTTCCCAAATTCAATTAAGTTTTTGGTGACCTCTTCAATTAAACATATAAAATTGCAAAAAATCAGTAAAGATATTTTTGTTAAATAAACTTTGATTCAAAACTTAAAAAATACATAAAAACCAATCCTTATTTCCCCTATTAGATTTTGGTGTCTCTTCATAGTTAAACATATAAATGATGCAAAAATTCAGTAAAAGTTTTTTTAATTAAACATTTAGTTCACACGAAAATTACATGAAAACCATCCTATTCACACATAATATTTGGGGGATCCTCTAATTGAAAATATAAAAGTGCAAAAAATTTTCAGTAAAAATATTTTGTCAATAAACATTTGATTCACACGTAAAATTACATGAAAAAACCAAGTCTTATTCACCTATAATAATTTTGGGTTATCCTCATAGTTAAACATATAAAATGTGCAAAAAATTCAGTAAAGATTTTTATTAAATAAACATTTGGGGTCAACACTAGAAATACAAAACACAACCCTATTTACACACATAAATTTTGGGTTGATCTCTTCTATAGTTAAAACATATAAATGATCAAAAATTTTCAGTAAAGAGTTTTTTTTTAAATAAACATTTGATGTCACACTCAGAAATGACATAAACCCAATCCTATTTACCCATCAATAATTTTGGGTGATCTTTTATAGTTAAACATAAAAAATGAGCAAAAATTCAGTAAAAGATTTTAGTTAATAACATTGAGTTCAACACCAAAAATGCATAAAAACCATCCCTTATTACCAATAATAATTTAGGTTGTCTCTTCATTTAAATATAAAATATGCAAAAAATACAGGTAAAAAGTATTTTATTAAATAAACATTTGAGGTCAACACTTAAGAAATTACATGAAAACAATCCTATTCAATAATAAATTTGGTGATCTCTTTAGTTGAAACATATAAATGATGCAAAAAATTCGTAAAGGGATTTTTATAAATAAACATTGAGGGTCAACACTGAAAATTACATAAAACCAATCCTAATTTCCAAATAAGTTTTGGGTTGATCTCTTAAGTTGAAAACATATAAATGATGCAAAAAATTCAGTAAAGATATTTTTATTAATAAACATTTGGTGTCAACCTGGAAGAATTACATGAAAACACAATCCTTATTCACCTATCAATAATTTTGGGGTTGATCCTTCATTTGAAAAAATAAAATATGCAAAAATTTCAGAAAAGATTTTAGTTAAATAAACATTTGAGTTAACACTAAAAATACATAAAAAAAATCCTTATTTACCAATAATAGATTTGGGTGATCTCTTTTATTGAAACAAAATGATAAAAAATTCAGGTAAAGATTTTTATTAATTAAACATTTGGGAGTCACACCTGAAAATTCATAAAACAACAATCCTTATTACCAACAATAAGTTTTTGGGTTGATCCTTCTTTAAATATATTTTTTGTTAAATTAAACATTTGAGGTGTCCCAAAACTTCAAGAAAATGACATTAAAACACCAAATCTCCCTTATTTTACCACATCAATAAGATTTTTTTGGGTTTATCCTCTTCTATAGTTTTTAAAACATATAAAATGATGCAAACCAATTTCAGGGAAAAGAGTATTTTTTTGTTAAATTAAACATTTTTAGATGTCAACACCCCCAAAAGGTGACATGAAAACACCCAAATCCCTTTTTTTCACCACATCAAGTAATTTAGGGGGTAATCCTCTTCTATAGTTTACAACTATAAAAAGATGCAAAAAAATTACAGGTAAAATATATTTTTAGTCAAATTAAACATTTGAGCCCTTTAACACTTGTAAGAAATTGACATGAAAATACCAAGTCTCTTTATTTACTTTATTAATGAATATTTAGGGTTTTAAAACCTTCATTGTTTTCAACATATAAAAATGATGCAAAAAAATTACAGGTAAAAGAGTATTTTTATTCAAAAAACATTTGAGGTGTCAACACGTAGAAATTTTCATGAAAACACCAAGTCCCCATTTCACCACATCAATAAGTTTTTTTTTGGTTGATCCCTTCAAATTGAAAAAATATAAAATGAACAAAAATATTCCCCAAAAGAGTATTTTTAGTTAAATTAAACATTTGAATGTCCCCAACACCTGCAAAAAATTGACATAAAACACCAAGTCCCCTTTTTTTCACCCCATCAATTAATTTATGGGGTAGATACTCTTCTATATTACAAAAATAAAATGAGCAAAAAAAAAAAAAAATTACAGGTAAAAAAATTTTTTAGTCAATTAAAAATTTTAGCCTTCAACATTATAAGAAATTGACATGAAAATACCAATCTCTTGATTCACTTCATTAATGATATATTTAGGGGTTTATACCTTCATTTGTTGACAAAAAATAAAATGAAGCTAAAAATTACAGGTAAAAGAGTATTTTTATTCAAAAAAACATTTGGTGTCCCCAAAACTTGTATGAAATTTTCATGAAAACACCAAGTCCCCTTATTTCACCAACAATAAATTTTTGGGGTTTTACCTCTTCTTTAGTTGAAAACATAAAAATGATTTCAAAAATATTCCAGCAAAAAAAGTATTTTTAGTTAAATTAAACATTTGAGGTGTTCAACACATGCAAGAAAATACATAAAAAACCAACTCCCAATTTTTTTCCCCATCAATAAGATTTTTGGGGTTGATTCCTTTTATAGTTGAAAACATATAAAAATGGCAAACAAATTTCAGGGAAAAAAGTATTTTTTTTAAATTAAACATTTTTAGATGTCAACACCGCAAGAAATTGACATGAAAAACACCAAGTCCCTTATTTTACCCATCAATAAGTTTTTTTGGGGGTTTATCCTCTTCTATAGTTTTAAAACATATAAAAGATCAAAAAAATTTCCCCTAAAAGAGCTTTTTAGTTTTAAATTAAACATTTGAGGTTTCAACCCCGGCAAAAAATGACATAAAAACACCAAATCCCTTATTTTACCACACAAAAAATTTTTGGGGTTGACCTCTTGATATTTTTAAAACAATAATATGACAAACAAGTTTCAGTAAAAGATATTTTTTTGTTAAAATTTAAAAATTTGAGATGTCAACACCTGTAAAAATTTAACATGAAAACAACAACTCCCTTATTTTCACCATATCAATAAGATTTTTGGGGTTGACGACTTCTATAGTTACAACATATAAAATGATGCAAAAATATTCCACTAAAAGAGTATCTTTAATTAAATTTTAAAAATTTGAGGGTCAAAACCTGCAAAAAATGACATAAAACACCAACTCCCTTATTTTACCACATCAAAAAGATTTTTGGGGGTTTATCCTCTTTTAAGTTGAAAACAATAAAATGTGCAAAAATATTTCCCGCTAAAAGAGATTTTTTTGTTAAATTAAAAAATTTGAGTGCCCAACACCTGAAAAATTTAATGAAAAAAACAACTCCCCTTTTTTTTACCAATCAATAAGATTTTTTGGGGGTTTATCCTTTTAAGTTGAAACATAAAAAATGATGCAAACAAATTTCAGGTAAAAGAGTATTTTTTTGTTAAATTAAACATTTGAAAGTCAACAACCCCGAAAAAAATTACATGAAAACACCAATCCCTTTTTTCAAACCCCAAACATTAATTTTTGGGTAGATCCTCTTTTATAGTTGAAAACATATAAAAAGAGCAAAAAAAATTCCAGAAAAAAAATTTTTTTTTAAAAAACATTTTGGGGTCAACATTGTAAGAAATTTAATAAAACACCCCAAATCCATATTTACCAACAATAAAATTTTTGGGGTTAAACCTCTTTTATATTAAAACATATAAAAAGTTCAAAAAATTTCAGGTAAAAAAGTATTTTATTAAATTAAACATTTGAGTGTCCACCTGCAAGAAATTTTACATAAAACACCAATCCCTTATTTACCACATCAATTAGATTTTTGGTGATCCCCTTCTATATTAAACATATAAAATGATGCAAAAAAATTCAGGTAAAAAGTATTTTTCAAAAAAAAAAATTTGAGTTCAACCTTTTAAAAAATTTACAAAAAATCAATCCCTTATTCCCATTAAGAAAATTTAGGGGGGATCTCTTTATTTGTTACAAAATAAAATGAGCAAAAAAAAAAGGGAAAAAGTATTTTTATTTAAAAAAAACATTTTAGGTTCAACATTGTAGAAAATTTACATGAAAAACCAATCCTTATTTTACCTATAAAAATATTTTTGGGGGTTATCCCCTTTTATAGTTTAAAACTATAAAATACAAAAAAAATTTCCCCTAAAGGGGTATTTTTTTTTAAATAAAAATTTAGGTGTCAACACATCAAAAAATAATAAAAAAACCAATCCCTTTTTTTACCACACAATAAAATTTTGGGTTGATTCTCTTCTATAGTTGAAAAAATATAAATGATGCCAAAAATTTCAGGTAAAAAAATATTTTTTTTTTAAATTAAACATTGAGATGTCAACCCTCAAGAAATTGACAGAAAACACCCAAGTCCCTTATTTCACCCTCAATAAATTTTTTGGGGGGATCCCCTTTTATAGTTAAAAACAATAAAAAAGCAAAAAAATCCCGAAAAAGATTTTTGTTTAAATTAAAAAAATTTTAGGTTCAACACTAAAAAAATGACAAAAAACCAACTCCCCTTATTTTCCCCCTCAATAGAATTTTGGGGGTTTATCCCCTTTTTAGTTGAAAAATATAAATGATGCAAAAATTTTTGGGAAAAGAGTTTTTTATTAAATAAAAAAATTTTTGAGTCAACACTGTAAAATTTACTGAAAACAACAATCCCTTATTTCACCCTACAATAAATTTTTGGGGGTTTATCCCTTCTATATTTTAAACAATAAAATGATGCAAAAATATTCCAGCTAAAAAATTTTTAATTTAAAATTTAAAAATTTGAGGGGTTTACACCTGCAAGAAAAAGACATAAAAACACCCCAACCCCCTTTTTTTTACCACATCAATAAATTTTTTGGGGTTTTATCCCCATATTGAAAACAATAAAAATGATGCAAAAAATTTTAGTAAAAGAGTATTTTTTGTTAAATTAAACATTTGAGTGTCAACACTGCAAGAAAAGACATAAAAAAAACCAATCCCTTTTTTTTCCCAAACAATAAGTTTTGGGGGTTTATCTCTTTTATATTAAAACATAAAAATGAGCAAAAAATTTCAGGTAAAAGAGTTTTTTTAGTTAAATTAAACATTTGAGTGCAACACCTGAAAAATTTTCATAAAAAAAACCAATCCCTTTTTTACCCCTTAATAAATTTTTGGGGTTGATCCTCTTTATAGTTGAAAACAATAAAAAGATGCAAAAAATTCCCGTAAAAAATATTTTTGTTAAAATTTAAAAATTTAGGGTCACATGAAGAAATTTTTAAAAAAACAAAAAATCCCTTATTTTTACCAATCAATAAGTTTTTTTGGGGGTTTACCCTTTATAGTTGAAAAACATATAAATGTGCAAAAAATTTTAGTAAAAGAGATTTTTATTAAATTAAACATTTGATGTCAACACCTGAAAAAAATTTAAAAAATTAAAACAAAAACTCCCTTATTTTTTCCCAAACAATAAGTTTTTGGGGGTTTATCCCTTTTATAGTTGAAAACAATAAAATGATGCAAAAAATTCCCGTAAAAAAAATTTTTTGTTAAATTAAACATTTAGTGTCACATGAAAAATTTTTTGAAAAAACCCAATCCCTTATTTTTCACCAATCAATAGTTTTTTGGGGTTTATCCCTTCTATAGTTAAAAATAAAAAAAAAAAATGGGGTTTTTTTTTTTAAAAAAATTTATTCCCCAAAAAACTAAAAAAAGATTTTTAAAAAATTTTATGTTTTAAAAATTTTTAAAAAATAAAAAGAGGTTTGGTAAAAAAATCAAAAAAAACAAGGGAAAATGAAATTTAAAAAACACCAATCCCTTTTTTTTTACCATTTAATAAGTTTTTGGGTTATCCTCTTCATAGTTGAAAACATATAAAATATGAAAAAAATTCAGTAAAAAGAGATTTTGTTTAAAATTTAAAAATTTTTAATGTCAACACCTGCAAAAAATTTCATAAAACACCAAGTCCCTTTTTTCACCAATCAATTAGATTTATGGATAGATACTCCTATAGTTACAACAATAAAATGAGCAAAAAAATTACAGTAAAATATTTTTAGTCAAAATTTAAAAATTTGGCCTTCAACACTTATAAGAAATTACCCAAAAAAACCAATCTCTTGATTTACTTCATTAATGATTATTTTTGGGTTGATACTCTTTATTATTACAAAATATAAAAGATCTAAAAATTACAGGTAAAAGATATTTTTATTCAAATAAAAAAAAATTTTAGGGTCAACACTTGTATGAAATTTTCATGAAAACACCAGTCCTATATTTTACCATATCAAAAATATTTTTGGGGTTGATCCTCTTCTATATTGAAAACATATAAAAAAAGCAAAAATATTCCAGCTAAAGGGTATTTTTAGTTAAATTAAACATTTTAGGGTGTCAACACATGCAAGAAAAAAGACAAAAAAACACCAACTCCCTTTTTTTACCACATAAAAAAAGATTTCTGGGTTTATTCTCTTCTATAGTTGAAAAAATATAAAAAGATGCAAAAAATTTCAGGTAAAGAGTATTTTAGTTAAAATTTAAAAATTTTGAGATGTCAACACCTGCAAGAAATTGCATGAAAAACACCAATCCCTTATTTCACCTCATCAATAATTTTTTTGGGGGTTTATCCCTTCCCATAGTTGAAAAAAAAAAAAAGAGCAAAATAACCCGCTAAAAGAGCATTTTTAGTTAAATTAAACTTTTAGGTGTCAACACGTGCAAAAAAAGACATAAAAACACCAAATCCCTTATTTTACCACATCAATAAGATTTTTTGGGGGGATCCTCTTGTATATTGAAAACATATAATATATGCAAACAAGTTTCAGGTAAAAGAGTATTTTTAGTTAAATTAAACATTGAGATGTCAACACCCGTAAGAAATTTACATGAAAACAACAACTCCCTATTTCCCATACAATAAATTTTTGGGTTGATCGACTTCTATAGTTGCAACAATAAAATGACAAAAATATTTCCCGCTAAAAAAGTATCTTTAATTAAATTAAACATTTTTAGGGTCAACCCTGCAAGAAAAGACAAAAAAACACCAACCCCTTATTTTACCACATCAATAAGATTTTTGGGGTTGATCCTCTTTTATAGTTGAAAACAAAAAAATGAGCAAAAAAATTCCCGCTAAAAAGATTTTTAATTAAATTAAACATTTGAATTTCAACACCTTTTAAAAAATTTACATGAAACAACAACTCCCTTTTTTCACCATATCAATAAGATTTTTTGGGGGTTTATTTGCTTCTATAGTTGACAACATATAAAATGATGCAACCCAAATTTCAGGTAAAAGAGTATTTTTAGTTTAAAATTTAAAAATTGAGATTCAACAAAACCCAAGAAATTGACATGAAAACACCAAATCCCTTATTCACCACACAATTAGATTTTTGGGATAGAACCTCTTTTTAAATTGACAAAATATAAAATGATCAAAAAAATTACGGTAAAATAGAAAATTTTTATCAAATTTTAAAAAATTTAGGGGCAAAAATTTGAAAAAATAAAAAAAAAACCCTTATTTTTACACATCCCAAAAGAATTTTTAAAAATCCTTATTTAAAAAATATAAATTCAAAAAATTTTTCCCAAGGTTTTTTTTTATAAATTAAACATTTAGGGTTTTAAAGAAAAATTAATAAAAAGAAAAAAAAATTCCCCCAACCAATCCCTTTTTTTTATCCTTTTTTGTTGAAAATTTTTAAAAAAAAAAAAAAAAATGTAAAAAAATATTTTAGTAAAAAACATTTAGTTAACAATTTGGGAAAAAATGAAAAAAAAAACCCCCTTTTTTTACAATAAAATTTTTTTGGGTTCTTTTTTATTTTAAAAAAAAAAAAAATGCAAAAAATTCCATAAAAGAGTATTTTTTTTTTAAAAAACATTTTATGTCAACCCTGAAGAAATTTTTAAAAAAAAAACCCCTCCTTTTTTCACCATCAATAAGATTTTTTTGGGGGTTTATCCTTCTATAGTGAAAACATATAAAATGATGCAAAAAAATTTCATAAAAAGTATTTTAATTAAATTAAACATTTTTAGGTGCAACACCTGAAGAAATTTACATAAAAAAAAAAAAAAATTTTTTTTTTACCCTCTAATTTTTTTTAAATTTTTCAATTAAAAAAAAATTTTGGAAAAAAATTAAATAAAAAGAAGCAAATAAACAATTTTAATTTAAAAAATTTAAAAAAAAAAAAATTTTCCCTTATTTAAAAATTTTTTTTAAGAAAATTTTTGGGGGAAATTTTTTATATTAAAAATTTTAAAAGTGCAAAAAAATTAATAAAAAAATTTTTTTACAAATAAAAATTTTGGGGGTCCAACACTTTAAAAAAAAAAAAAGCCAAAAAAACCCCTTAAAAAAAATTTTTGGGGTTATTTTCCCCCTTTGTTTAACAAATTTTAAAAAATGAAAAAAATTTCCCCTTAAAAAATTTTTTTGTTAAATTCTTTATGTTAAAAAAATTTTTCAAAAAATTAAGAAAAAAGTTTTTTAAAATTAATAAAATTTTTTTGGGTTTATCCCTTCAAAATTAAAACAAAAATTTTTTTAAAACAAAAAAAATTTTTTAAAAATTTTTTAGTTAAAAAACATTTATGTCAACCCTTCGAAAAGAATTTAAAAATAAACCCTTATTTTCAAAAAATCAAAAGTTTTTGGGGACCCTTTTTTTATTTAACATATAAAAAAATTTCAATAAAAATTTTTAAAATTAAAATTTAGGGTTAAATGGTTACATAAAAAAAAAAAAACCCCCAATTTACCCCCTCTAATTTTTTTTTTTTTTTTATATTAAAATATAAATAAAGAAAAAAATTTTAAAAAAATATTTTTTTAAAAAAAACTTTGAGTTCAACACTAAGAAATTACATAAAAAAACCCAATCCCTTTTTTCACCACAAATAAGTTTTTTGGTTTTTTCCTCTTCTATAGTTTAAAAATATAAAATGAGCAAAAAAATTCCCTAAAAAGTATTTTTAGTAAATTAAACATTTGAGTTCAAAACTGAAAGAAAGAATAAAAAAAAAATCCCCTTTTTAAATTAATAAATTTTTTTATTCCATTTTTGAAAAATAAAAGTAAAAAAAATTTAAAAAAAAATTTTTATTTAATAAAATTTTATGAAAAATTTGAAAATTTTCATTTTGGTCCTTTTTTACCCAAAAATAATTTTTTTTAAAAACCCTTTAATTTTAAAAAAAAAAATAAAAAACCCTTTAAAAAAAATTTTTTTAAAAAAATTTTATTCAACCTTTAAAAAATTTATGAAAAAAACCCTTATTTTAAAAAATAAACAAAAAATTTTTGTTATTTTTTTAAAATTAAAAATTAAAAAATTTTAAAAAATTCAAAAAGAATTTTTAAAATTAAAACATTTATTTTAAATTCGGGTTTTCCCCTGGAAAAAACATTTTATTTACCATTCAAAAAGATTTTTTTTTTGTTTTTTTTTCCTTTTATGTTAACTAAAATATGAAAAAAAACATTTAAAAATTTTTGGGAAAAAAACTTTTAGGGGGAAAAAAAAAAAAATGAAAGAAAAAAATTTCCTAACCCAAAAAAATAAATTTTTTGGGGTTACCTACAATGAAAAAAAAAAAAATTCAAAAAAAAATTTTTTAAAATTTTTTAGTTTAAATTAAAATTTTGGTTAAAAATTTGAAAAAATTTAAAAAAAAACATTTTAAATTTTAAACCCCTTAAAAATTTTTTTTGACCCTTTTAATCATTTTAAAATATCAAAAAATTTTTAAAAAAAATTTTTTAGTTTTAAATTTAAAATTTGGGGGGCAAATTCAAAAAAAGAATAAAAAAAAATTCCCCCATTTTAAACCCAAAAATTTTTTAAAAACCCCTTTTTTTTAAAACAAAAAAAATTTACTTTTAATAAAAAGTAAATTTTTTTAAAAAAAATTTTTTGGGTTAACCCTTTTTGAAAAAAACATAAAAAAAAAAAACCCATTTAAAACCCAAACTAAAATTTTTTTAAACCTTTTTTAGTTGAAAATATTTAAAAAATAAAATAGCAAAAAACATTTTTTATTAAAATTTAGTTTTAAAAATTTAAGAAAAATAATAAAAAACCAATCCCTTATTTACCCTTTTTAAAATTTTTTGGGTTTTTTCCCCTTCTAATTTAAAAATATAAAAAGAGCAAAAAATCCTAAAAAGTATTTTTATAAATAAACATTTTTGTGTCAACACTTTTAAGAAATTTTAAAAAAAAAACAATCCCTATTTTCCAAACAATAAAAATTTTGGGGTTATCCTTTTTATAGTTAAAAAATTAAAAGATGCAAAAAAATTTTAGGTAAAAAATTTTTTTATTAAAAATTAAAAATTAAATCAAAAATCAAAAAAATTTTCAATCCCTTTTTGTTCCCATCAATTAAAATTTTTGGGGATTTTTTTAAATTAAAAATTTTTAAAAAATTAAAAAAATTAGTAAAAAATATTTTATAAAATAAACTTTGATTCAAAAACCCAAGAAAATTTTAATAAAAAAACCAATCCCCTTTTTTACCAAAAAAATAAAATTTTTTGGGGGGGTTTTTTTTATTAAAAAAAATTTGATGCAAAAAATTTATAAAAAATTTTTATTTTTTAAAATTTTTAAAATCAAAAATTTTAAGAAAAAAAAGTCCCATTTCCATAAAATTTTGGGGAAATTTTCCATTTGTTACAAAATAAAAAATCAAAAAAACAAAAATTATTTTTTTTAAATTAAAAATTTGGTTTTTCAAATTTGAAAAATAAAAACCAAACCCTTTTCCCTAAAAAGGGTTTTTTGGGGTTATTTCCATTTGTTACAAAAAAAATTGCAAAAACAAAAAGGTTATTTTTATCAAATAAAATTTTTTGGGGGTTTAAAACCCTTTTTTAAAAATTAATAAAAAAATCCCCAAATTTTCCCCAAAAAATTAAATTTTTTGGGGGGTCCCTTTTTTGGGAAAAAATAAAAAAACAAAATATTTTCCAAAAAAGATTTTTGTTAAATTCTTTGAGTTAACAAAAAAAAGAAAATTTTAAAAAAAAAAATCCCCTTTTTTTACCCCCTTTAAAAATTTTTGGGGAAAAAAAACCTTATTAAAAAAAAATAAATAAAAAATTTTGGTAAAAAAAAAATTTTTTTGAAATTAAAATTTTAGGAAAAAACCCTAAGAAATTTAAAAAAAAACCCTTTTTTTCCCCTCAAAAAATTTTTTACCCTTCTTTTTTTAAAAATATAAAATATTTAAAAAACCCCTAAAAGAAAATTTTTTTAAAAAATTTAAAATTTAGGTTTAAATTTTAAAAAATAATAAAAAAAAAATCCCTTTTTAAATCAAAAATTTTTTTTCCCTTTAAGTTAAAATTTTTATGAAAAATTATAAAAAAATTTTTTGTAAAAAAAATTTGTTTAACATTTAAAAAAACTGAAAAAAAAAACCCCTTTTTACCCTCAATAAGTTTTTTGGGGGGGGTCCCTTTTTATAGTTGAAAAATATAAAATGATGCAAAAAATTATTAAAAAATTTTATTAAATTAAACTTTGAGGGGTCAACACTCAAGAAATTCTAAAAAAACCTTTTTTACCACATCAATAAGATTTTTTGGGGGGGACCTTTTATAGTTTAAAAATATTTAAAAGAGCAAAAAATTTTTGGTAAAAGATATTTTTAGTTAAATTAAACATTTGGTGTCAACACTTTAAGAAAAAAAACATAAAACACCCAATCCCTTTTTTACCAATCAATAAATTTTTGGGGGGTTTTCTCTTATAGTTAAAAATAAAAAGTGCAAAAAAATTATAAAAATTTTTTTGTTTAAATTAAACATTTAGGGGTCAACCCTTTTAAGAAAAAATGAAAAAAAGTCCCTTTTTCCCCAAACAAAATTTTTATTTTATCCCTTTTTATTTTGAAAAAAAAAAATGTGCAAAAAACCAGCTAAAAGAATTTTTTAGTTAAATTTAAAACATTTGAGGTGCAAAACTGAAAAAATACATAAAAAAACAAAATCCCTTTTTTACCAATCAAAAAGATTTTTGGGGGTTTCCTTTGAAAATAAAAATATAAAAATTAAAAAAATTTTTTAAAAAAATTTTTTAGTTAAATTAAAATTTTAAATTAAAAAAAAAAATAAAATTTTCAAAAAATTTAATATAATTTAAAGTTTTTGATCCCAATTTTGGGAAAATATAAAATGGGAAAAAAAAAATTAGTTTAAAAAAAATTTTTTTAAATTAAAAAAATTTCGGTTCAACATTTGAAAAATTGGGAAAAAACCCCTTCCCCATTTCAAAAATAAAAGTTTTTTGGTTATTTTTTATTAAATAAAAATTTGAAAAAAAAACCACTAAAAAAAATTTTTAATAAAAAAACTTTATTAAAAAATTGCAAAAAAAAAAAAAAACTCCCCTTTTACCCAAAAAAAAATTTTTTGGGGAATTTTTATATTAAACCCCTTAAAAATCAAAAAAATTTCAAAAAAAATATTTTTAAATTAAAATTAAATGGGAAAAAAACCCCCAAGGGAAAAAACAAAAAAGCCCATTTTAAAATAAAGATTTTGGGTTAAAAACCCCCTTTTTTGAAAATTAAAAAATTTCAAAAAAATTCATAAAAAAATATTTTTATCAAATTTTAAAATTTGGGGTTCCCTTTAATTGACAAAAAAAAAAAATTTTATTCCCCTAATAAGATTTTGGGGGTTAAATTTTCCATTTGGGAAAAAATAAAAATGACAAAAAAAAACAGGAAAAATTTTTATTTAAAAAAAAAAATTTTGGGTAACCCGAAAAAAAAAACATAAAAAAAATCCCAAAATTTTAAATAAAAGTTTTTTGGGGTTAAAACCTTTAAGTAAACAAAAATTTTTGAAAAAAAATTTTTTAAAAATATTTTAAATTTTTAAAATTTAATTTTCAACATGAAAAATTTAAAAAAAAACCAATTTATTTCCCAAAATAATTTTAAAATTTTGGGTTTTCCCCCCATGAAACTAAAAAAGATCAAAAAAATTCATAAAAAGATTTTTGTTTAAAAAAATTTAGGTTAAACTTTAAAAAAAAAATAAAAAAAAATTTATTAATTCAAATAAAAATTTTTGAAAAAAATCTTATTTACCAATATAAAATTGAAAAATTCATAAAAATATTTTATCAATAAACATTTTGGGGAAACCCGAAAATTTTTAAAGAAAAAACCCTCCTTTAAAATTACCCAAAAAAAAATTTTTTTATCCCCCTTTTATGTTAAAATAAATAAAAAAAAAAGTAAAAAATATTTTTTAAAAATTAAAAAAATTTGAGGTGTCAACACTTTAAGAAAAAAACATAAAAAAACCCCCCCCTTATTTACCAATCAATAAATTTTTTGGGGGGGGGTTCCCCTTCTATAGTTTTAAAACATATAAAAGATGCAAAAAATTTCTAAAAGAGTATTTTTAGTTAAATTAAACATTTGGGTTCAACACCTGAAGAAATTGACATAAAAAAAAAAATCCCTTATTTCCCCATCAATAAAATTTTTGGGTTGATCCCTTCTATAGGGTTAAAATATAAAAAGATGCAAAAAATCAGTAAAAAGATTTTAGTAAAATTTAAAAATTTTAGGGTTTAACACAAAAAAATGATAAAAACCCCCCCTTTTTTCCCCCAAAATAAATTTTTTTGGGGGATCTCTTTATGAAAAATATTTAAATAGAAAAAATTTTTCAAAAAAATTTTTTTTTAAATTAAAATTTTTGAAACACCCAAAAAAATTACATAAAAAAAAAATTTTTTTTTACCTTTTTAAAATTTTGGGGAAAACCCCCGTTAAAAATAAAAATATCAAAAAAAATTTTAGTTAAAAAAATTTTGTTAAAAAAAAATTTTTATTAACCCAAAAAATTTTTTTTAAAAAATCCTGATTTCCCTTTATTAAATTTTTTTTTGTTAACCTTATTTTTGAAAAAAATAAAAAAGGGTAAAAAAAATTAGTAAAAAAAATTTTTTTAATAAAACATTTTTTCACCTTTATAAATTTTAAAAAAAAATTTCCCCATTTAAAAAAAAAAAATTAAAAATTTTTGGGTTACCCCTTTTAGTTTAAAACATTAAATGGGCAAAAATTTCAGGGAAAAAAATTTTTTTTAAAAAAAAACTTTTGGTTACACTCAAAAAATAATTTTTTAAAAAACCCTTTTTTTTACCCAATAATAAAATTTTTGGGTAAAAAATTTTTATAGTTAAAAACATTAAAAAAAAACCCCAAAAAAAATTCATTTAAAAAATTTTTATTAAAATTTAAAATTTGAGCTTTTAATTTAAAAAATAATGAAAAAAAATTTCCCTATTTTCCTTTTTAATAAATTTTTTTGGTTTTCCCCTTCAAGGGGAAAAAAATAAAAAACAAAAATATTTTCCCTAAAAAGATTTTTTAAATTTTAAAATTATGAAAAAAATTTAAAAATAAAAAAAAAAAAAAACTTTTATTTTTAAATAATAAATTTTTTGGGGGGTTACCTTTTTAAAAAAAAATAAAAAAAAAAAATTCCACTAAAAAATTTTTAGTTAAATTCTTTAAGGGGTTAAACCCAAAAAATGACAAAAAACCCGTCTTTTTTTACCCTAATAAATTTTTGGGTTACCCCATAGTTAAAAACAAAAAATACAAAAATTTTTATTTTAAAAAATTTTTAGTTTTAAAAAAACATTTAAGTGCAAATTTCAAAAAAAATTTTAAATTAAAACCCAAAGGGCCCATTTTAAAAATAAAAAAATTTTTTAAAAAACCCCCCCCATTTACAAAATATAAAAAATTTGAAAAAATTTTTAAATAAAAATATTTTAGTCAAAAAAATTTAGGGAAATTTAGTTAATTTAAAAAAAAAAACCCCTTATTTCCCTAAAAAAATGGGGTTTTTTATTTCCCTTCAAAAGTTTAAAATTATGAAAAATTAAAATAAAAAATTTTTTTAAAAAAAAAATTTGAAATTAACCCTTGTAAAATTTAATTTAAAAAAAAAAAATCCTTATTTCACCAACAATAATTTTTTGGGTTTTTTTTTTTTTTTTTTTTTTTTTTTTTTTTTTTTTTTTTTTTTTTTTTTTTTTTTTTTTTTTTTTTTTTTTTTTTTTTTTTTTTTTTTTTTTTTTTTTTTTTTTTTTTTTTTTTTTTTTTTTTTTTTTTTTTTTTTTTTTTTTTTTTTTTTTTTTTTTTTTTTTTTTTTTTTTTTTTTTTTTTTTTTTTTTTTTTTTTTTTTTTTTTTTTTTTTTTTTTTTTTTTTTTTTTTTTTTTTTTTTTTTTTTTTTTTTTTTTTTTTTTTTTTTTTTTTTTTTTTTTTTTTTTTTTTTTTTTTTTTTTTTTTTTTTTTTTTTTTTTTTTTTTTTTTTTTTTTTTTTTTTTTTTTTTTTTTTTGATCCTCTTCTATAGTTGAAAACATATAAAATGATGCAAACCAATTTCAGGTAAAAGAGTATTTTTAGTTAAATTAAACATTTGAGATGTCAACACCTGCAAGAAATTGACATGAAAACAGCAAGTCCCTTATTTCACCACATTAATTAAGATTTATGGGGTTGATCCTCTTCTATAGTTGACAACATATAAAATGATGCAAAAAATTACAGGTAAAAAGTATTTTTAGTCAAATTAAACATTTGAGCTGTCAACACTTATAAGAAATTGACATGAAAATACCAAGTCCTTATTTCACCATAAAATAATTTATGGGTTGATACTCTTCATTAGTTGACAACATATAAAATGATGCAAAAAAATTACAGGTAAAAGAGTATTTTTAGTCAAATAAACATTTGAGGTGTCAACACTTGTAGAAATTGACATGAAAAACCAAGTCCTTATTTCACCATATCAATAAGATTTTTGGGGTTGATCCTCTTCTATAGTTGAAAACATATAAAATGATGCAAAAAAATTCAGGTAAAAGAGTATTTTTAGTTAAATTAAACATTTGAGGTGTCAACATTGTAAGAAATTTACATGAAAACACCAAGTCCCTTATTTCACCATATCAATAAATTTTTGGGGTTGATCCTCTTCTATAGTTGAAAACATATAAAATGATGCAAAAATATTCCAGCTAAAAGAGTATTTTTAGTTAAATTAAACATTTGAGGTGTCAACACTTGCAAGAAAATGACATAAAAACACCAACTTCCTTATTTTACCACATCAATAAGATTTTTGGGGTTGATCTCTTCTATAGTTGAAAACATATAAATGATGCAAACAAATTTCAGGTAAAAGAGTATTTTTAGTTAAATTAAACATTTGAGATGTCAACACCTGCAAGAAATTGACATGAAAAACACCAAGTCCCTTATTTCACCACATCAATAAGATTTTTGGGTTGATCCTCTTCTATAGTTGAAAACATATAAAATGATGCAAAAAAATTATCAGGTAAAAAGTATTTTTAGTTAAATTAAACATTTGAGCTGTCAACACTTGCAAGAAATTGACATGAAAACACAAGTCCCTTATTTCACCATCAATTAGATTTTGGGTTGATCCTCTTTCTATAGTTGACAACATATAAAATGATGCAAAAAAATTACAGGTAAAAGAGTATTTTTAGTCAAATTAAAACATTTGAGAGTTCAACACTTGTAAGAAATTACATGAAAACACCAAGTCCTTATTTCACCATATCATAAAGATTTTTGGGTTGATCTCTTCTATAGTTGAAAACATATAAAATGATGCAAAAAATTCCAGTAAAAGAGTATTTTTAGTTAAATTAAAACATTTGAGGTGTCAACACTTGTGAAGAAATTTACATGAAAACACCAAGTCCCTTATTTCACCACATCAATAAGATTTTTGGGGTTGATCCTCTTCTATAGTTGAAAACATATAAAATGATGCAAAAAATATTCCAGCTAAAAGAGTATTTTTAGTTAAATTAAACATTTGAGGTGTCAACACTTGTAAAAAATTTGACATGAAAACACACAACTCCCTTATTTCACCAATCAATAAGATTTTTGGGGTTGATCTCTTCTATAGTTGAAAACATATAATTGATGCAAAAAATTCAGTAAAAGAGTATTTTAGTTAAATTAAACATTTGAGGTGTCAACACCTGCAAGAAATTGACATGAAAACACCAAGTCCCTTATTTCACCACATCAATAAGATTTTTGGGGTTGATCCTCTTCTATAGTTGAAAACATATAAAATGATGCAAAACAATTCAGGTAAAAGAGTATTTTTAGTTAAATTAAACATTTGAGTGTCAACACCTGCAAGAAAATTGACATGAAAAACACAAGTCCCTTATTTCACCACATCAATAGATTTTTGGGATGATCCTCTTCTATAGTTGAACAACATATAAAATGATGCAAAAAAATTACAGGTAAAATAGTATTTTTAGTCAAATTAAACATTTGAGCTTCAACACTTGTAAGAAATTGACATGAAAACACCAAGTCCCTTATTTCACCATCAATAGATTTTTGGGTTGATCTCTTCTATAGTTGAAACATATAAAATGATGCAAAAAAATTACAGTAAAAGAGTATTTTTAGTTAAATTAAACATTTGAGGTGTCAACACTTGTAGAAATTGACATGAAAACACCAAGTCCTTATTTCACCAATCAATAAGATATTTTGGGGTTGATCCTCTTCTATAGTTGAAAACATATAAAATGATGCAAAAAATATTCAGGTAAAAGAGTATTTTTAGTTAAATTAAACATTTGAGGTGTCAACACTTGTAAGAAATTTTACATGAAAAACACAAGTCCCTTATTTCACCATATCAATAAGATTTTGGGGTTGATCCTCTTCTATAGTTGAAACATATAAATGATGCAAAAATATTCAGTAAAAGAGTATTTTTAGTCAAATTAAACATTTGAGGTGTCAACACTTGCAAGAAATGACATAAAACACCAAGTCCGACTTATTTACAATCAATAAGATTTTTGGGGTTGATCCTCTTCTATAGTTGAAAACATATAAATGATGCAAACAAATTTCAGGTAAAAGAGTATTTTTAGTTAAATTAAACATTTGAGTGTCAACACCTGCAAGAAATTGACATGAAAACACCAAGTCCCTTATTTCACCACATCAATAAGATTTTTGGGGTTGATCCTCTTCTATAGTTGAAAACATATAAAATGATGCAAAAATTTCAGTAAAAGAGTATTTTTAGTTAAATTAAACATTGAGGTGTCAACACTGCAAGAAAATGACATAAAAACCAACTCCCTTATTTACCACATCAATAGATTTTTGGGTTGATCTTTCTATAGTTGAAAACATATAAAATGATGCAAACAATTCAGGTAAAAGAGTATTTTGTTAAATTAAACATTTGAGTGTCAACACCTGCAAGAAATGACATGAAAACACCAAGTCCTTATTTCACCACATCATTAGATTTTGGGTAATCCTCTTCTATAGTTGACAACATATAAAATTATGCAAAAAATTACAGTAAAAAGTATTTTTAGTAAATTAAACATTTGAGTTCAACACTTAAGAAATGACATGAAAAACCAAGTCTCTTATTACCTATTAATAATTTTAGGGTTGATCTCTTCATAGTTACAACATATAAAATGATGCAAAAAAATTACAGGTAAAAGAGTATTTTTATTAAATAAACATTGAGTGTCAACACTTGTATGAAATTACATGAAAACACAAGTCCTATATTTCACCATATCAATAATTTTTGGGTTGATCCTCTTCTAAGTTGAAAACATATAAAATGATGCAAAAAAATCCGTAAAAAGTATTTTAGTTAAATTAAACATTTGAGATGTCAACATTTTAAGAAATTACATAAAACACAACTCCTATTTCACCATATCAATAAGATTTTGGGGTGATCCTTCATAGTTGACAACATATAAAATGATGCAAAAATACAGCTAAAAAGTATTTTTAGGGGGGGGGGGGGGGGGGGGGGGGGGGGGGGGGGGGGGGGGGGGGGGGGGGGGGGGGGGGGGGGGGGGGGGGGGGGGGGGGGGGGGGGAAAAAAAAAAAAAAAAAAAAAAAAAAAAAAAAAAAAAAAAAAAAAAAAAAAAAAAAAAAAAAAAAAAAAAAAAAAAAAAAAAAAAAAAAAAAAAAAAAAAAAAAAAAAAAAAAAAAAAAAAAAAAAAAAAAAAAAAAAAAAAAAAAAAAAAAAAAAAAAAAAAAAAAAAAAAAAAAAAAAAAAAAAAAAAAAAAAAAAAAAAAAAAAAATCCCTTATTTCACCACATCAATAAGATTTTTGGGTTGATCCTCTTCTATAGTTGAAAAACATATAAAATGATGCAAAAATATTCAGGTAAAAGAGTATTTTTAGTTAAATTAAACATTTGAGGTGTCAACACTTGTAAGAAATTTACATAAAAAAAAAACAATCCCTTATTTCACCATATCAATAAGATTTTTGGGTTGATCCTCTTCTATAGTTGACAACATATAAAATATGCAAAAAAATTCAGGTTAAAGAGTATTTTTAGTCAAATTAAACATTTGAGGTGTCAACACTTATAGAAATTACATGAAAACACGAGTCCTTATTTCACTATATCAATGAGATTTAAGGGTTGATCCTCTTCTATAGTTGAAAATATAAAATGATGCAAAAAATTCAGCTAAAAGAGTATTTTTAGTTAAATTAAACATTTCAGGTGTCAACACTTGCAAGAAATGACATGAAAACACCAATGTCCCTTATTTCACCATATCAATAAGATTTTTGGGGTTGATCCTCTTCTATAGTTGACAACATATAAAATGATGCAAAAATATTCTATCTAAAAGAGTATTTTTAGTCAAATTAAACATTTGAGGTGTCAACACTTGTACGAAATTGACATAAAAAAAAAAAAAAACAAACTCCCTTATTTCACCATATCAATAAGATTTTTGGGGTTGATCCTCTTCTATAGTTGAAAACATATAGAATGATACAAAAAATTCCAGATAAAAGAGTATCTTTAGTCAAATTAAACATTTGAGATGTCAACACCAGCAAGAAAATGACATGAAAACATTTAAGTCCCTTATTTCACCATATCAATAAGATTATTGGGGTTGATCTTCTTCTATAGTTGAATAGATATAAAATGATGCAAAAAAATCTAGCTAAAAGAATATTTTTTGTCAAATTAAACATTTGAGGTGTCAACACTTGCAAGAAAATGACATGAAAACACCATGTCCCTTATTTCACCATATCAATAAGATTTTTTGGGTTGATCCTCTTCTATAGTTGACAACATATAAAAATAATGCAAAATAATTCTATCTAATGTTGAAGTGTAAAATTATAATATGTATCATTATAGCCGTGCCGTGAGGTTTTTATAACAGTCAAGTGTCCCGTTTTTGTTAGCCCATGTGCGCCTCAATGTGTTTTGTTAATACAATCTTTAATATAATATAAAACTGTTTTTTATTAACTACCACTGCAATACCCTATCAGGTTATGGGCCCAGAGCGTGTGTGGTAATAAAATTGTGGACTAAAAATACGTTAAAAAGTGATATAAAACCGGTACATCATGACGACGAACGAAGATATGTACAACATCGAAAAACTTACCGGCGCATCTGACTTCAATATTTGGAAGTTTCAAGTAAAAATATTCATGCAAGCTGGAAATATATTTGAAGTAATATCTGAAAAAACCCCGGAACCTGATAAAAAGGACAAGGAATGGGAAAGGAAGGACGCGAAAGCTAAGAAGGTTATAATATCAACTATTGATAAATGTAATATTCAATTTATTATGTCATGTGAAACAGCAAAGGAGATGTTCGAAAAGTTATGTTCAATTTATGAAAGAGACAGTGATCATAATAAAAGTTCATTACTTCAGCATTTTTTCAATTATAAAATTAACAACATATCTCATGGACTTAATGAATTACAGAATATATGTTTTAAATTAAAAAGTATAGGTCATAAAATAGATGATGACACCTTAATAGGCAAGATTTTATCATCATTACCTGACAAATTCAAATACTTTATTACTGCATGGGAATCAACACAGAAGGCTGATAGATCTCTCACAAACTTAATTTCTCGGCTTATAGCTGAAGAAGAACGTAATAATGGTTCATTTTCTGGGAATTTACCAAGTTCTAGCGATAATGTGGCTTTCAAATCAATAAACAAAGAAATAATATGTTATAGATGCAATAAAAAAGGGCATATTGCAAAAAATTGTATTGAAAAGTCACATACTTGTAAAATTTGTAAGAAAAACAATCATTCTGAACAAAATTGTTTTTTTAGGAACAAAAAGGACAAAAAACAACATGTATCTAAAGTAGCATATTTATCTCAAACGAACATAGATAATAATGGAGATAGCTGGATTCTTGATTCTGGTTGTTCTTCACATATGGTCAATGATAAAAATCTTTTGTCTAATGTTGAAAAAGTGAACTCACAAATATTAACTGCCAAAAATAATGAAAAACTGAAAGCTGTATTAAAAGGTGACATCGAATATGACCACTGTATATTGCAAGACATACTATTTGTTCCCGATTTGACTAAAAATTTAATATCAGTAAATAAAATAACTGAAAAGGGTGGTGAAGTAAAATTTACAAAAAATAAGGTTGAAATTTTAAAAAATAAACATGTCATCACAGGAAATAAAGACAAAGATGGAATTTACAATATAAACCTAAAACCTTGTGAAAAATTATTCCTCACAGAAAATAATAAAATTGAAAATGTTATAACATTACATAAAATGTTAGGACATTTAAGTTTCCGGAATATAAGAAAATTGCAAGATATGTCATATGGATTAGAAAAAATAAAATTCCCTAATTATGATATTAAATGTGAAACATGTATTTCTTCTAATATAACAAGGCAACCTTTCAACAATAACAGAAGTAAAGCTACAAGACCTTTAGAAATAATACATTCAGATTTATGTGGACCAATTGACAGAACATGGGATGGCTACAACTACTTTATTACTTTTTTGGATGATTACACCCATTTTCTAATGACATACCTAATTAAAAACAAATCTGATGTTCCAGATATAATAAAAAATTACATAGCAGAGGTTGAGTCAAAATGGAATTCAAGAGTCCATAAAATACGATGTGATTTAGGAGGAGAATATACCAGTAATGAATTAAAATATTGGTGTTCTAAAAGAGGAATTAAAATGGATTTTGCACCAACAGCAACACCAGAACTTAATGGCAAATCAGAAAGAATTAATAGAACATTAATGAATAAAATTAGAACATTGATTCATGACTCTGAACTAAATAATGAAATGTGGGGAGAAGCACTATATGTCGCTACATACTTAACTAACAGAAGTCCAACAACTGCATTACAGAATAAAACACCTTATGAAATGTGGTTTCAAAAAAGACCAAATTTGAAATATTTAAAAATGTTTGGTTCTGAATGTTATGTGAAGCACAAAGGACAGTTGAATAAACTTGCTCAAAGAGGAACAAAATTAACATTTATTGGTTATGCTCCAAATGGATACAGACTATGGGACAAAGTAACAAGAAAAATAATTGTGTCAAGGGATGTTGTTTTTATGAATCAAAATTTTGTAGAGGCTTCAAGAACAAGCAATCTTATAGATGATGAAGAAAGTCAAGTTGAAAATGAGGAGCTTGAAATCGAAAAAATAAAACAAACTTTGGAATCAAATGAATCACAAACAAATTTATCTGATTCATCAGAGGACTTTCTAGGCTTTACAGATCAAGAAGAAGAAGAAATTAAAACCCCTGTGAACGAATCAAGAAGAAGTAAAAGAAGAAGATTAAAACCAAGAAAATTGAATGATTATGTACTATTAACATATGAAGAAGCTATATCAGGAGATGATAAGGACAAATGGAGGAAAGCAATAGAGGATGAAAAAACTTCACTTATGAAAAACAATGTATTTAAATTTCCACCAGAAAATGAAGACAAATGTAATTTTCCTTTTAAAGAGGCTGTGGGAAGTTTGCTTTATTTGGCTAATCAAAGTAGACCAGATATTTCTTTTCCAGTTAATAAAATGACTCGAGTAACACTTCCTAAACGTGACAGCATTTTAAGACTAAAAAGGATATTTAAATATCTCCAAGGCACTAAAAACTTAGAAATATCATACAAAAAGAACACCGAAATGAAACTAGAAGCCTACGTGGATGCAGATTATGCAGGCGACCTAGAGAGCAGAAGAAGCACATCAGGATATGTAATATTTTATGCAGATGGACCAATATCTTGGGCAACTAAACAACAACCAATAGTCTCATTGTCAACGGCAGAAGCTGAATTCATCGCAGCAGCAGAGTGTGTAAAAAGAGTTATTATTTTTAAAATCAGTGATAAATGAACTTTTTAATGAAAGTATTAGTGCAGTGTTAAATGTGGATAACCAAAGTGCGTTAAAAATGATTAAAACTGGATGTGATAATAAAAGAACTAAACATATTGACATAAGATATAAATTCATAAACGAAAAAGTAAATAACAATGATATTGTTTTAAAATATTGTCCAACTGACTTGCAAATTGCTGATGTATTTACAAAACCACTTTGTGAAACTAAATTCAAAAATTTTAGAAAATTTTTATTGCATTAAACAATTTTTATGTAGAGATAATAATTTTAGAGGGGAGTGTTGAAGTGTAAAATTATAATATGTATCATTATAGCCGTGCCGTGAGGTTTTTATAACAGTCAAGTGTCCCGTTTTTGTTAGCCCATGTGCGCCTCAATGTGTTTTGTTAATACAATCTTTAATATAATATAAAACTGTTTTTTATTAACTACCACTGCAATACCCTATCATCTAAAAGAGTATTTTTAGTTAAATTAAACATTTCAGGTGTCAACACTTGCAAGAAAATGATATGAAAACACCATGTCCCTTATTTCACCATATCAATAAGATTTTTTCGGTTGATCCTCTTCTATAGTTGACAACATATAAAATAATGCAAAATAATTCTAGCTAAAAGAGTATTTTTAGTCAAATTAAACATTTGAGATGTCAACACCAGCAAGAAAATGACATGAAAACACCAAGTCCATTATTTCACCACATCAATAAGATTTTTGGGGTTGATCCTCTTCTATAGCTGAAATCATATAATATGATGCAAAAAATTCTATCTAAAAGAGTATCTTTAGTCAAATTAAACATTTGAGATGTCAACACCTGCAAGAAATTTACATAAAAAAAAACAACTCCCTTATTTCACCACATCAATAAGATTATTGGGGTTGATCTTCTTCTATAGTTGAATAGATATAAAATTATGCAAAAAAATCTAGCTAAAAGAATATTTTTTGTCAAATTTAACATTTGAGGTGTCAACACTTGCAAGAAAATGACATGAAAATACCATGTCTCTTATTTCACCATATCAATAAGATTTTTTGGGTTGATCCTCTTCTATAGTTGACAACATATAAAATAATGCAAAATAATTCTATCTAAAAGAGTATTTTTAGTTAAATTAAACATTCAGGTGTCACACTTGCAAAAAATGATATGAAAACACCATGTCCCTTATTCACCATATCAATAATTTTTTGGTTGATCCTCTTCTATAGTTGACAACAATAAATAATGCAAAATAATTCTATCTAAAAGAGTATTTTAAGTCAAATTAAACATTTGAGTGTCAACACTTGTACGAAATTGACATAAAAAAAAAAAAAAACTCCTTATTTCACCATAATCAATAAATAATTTTTGGGTTGATCCTCTTCTAAAAGTTTGAATAAATTAAAATGATGAAAAAAATCTAGCTAAAAGAAATATTTTTGTCAAATTAAACATTTAGGTGTCAACACTTAAGAAATTTACATAAAAAAAAACAACTCCCTATTCACCACATCAAAAGATTTTGGGTTGATCCATTTTATAGCTGAAAACATATAATATGTGCAAAATAATTTTATCTAAAAGAGTATTTAGTCAAATAAACATTTGAGGTTCAACACTGTACAAATTGACATAAAAAAAGGAAAAACTCCCTTATTTCACAACATAATAAGATTTTTGGGTTGAATTCTTCTATATTGAATAGATATAAAATGAGTGCAAAAAAAATCTAGCAAAAAGTATCTTTAGTCAAAAAAACATTTAGTTCAACCTACAATTCAATAAAAAAGGAAATCTTATTTCACCATACAAGATTTTGTTGATCTTATTGAAAATAAATAGAAATTTAAGATATTTGTCATAAACATTTAGGCAACACTAAAAAAAAAATCTTTCCAACATAGATTTTGTACTTTTGAAAAAAAAGAAAAACATAAATTTTTGTAAATAACTAGGTGCACTGAAAATAAAAAACATAATAAATTAGGAAAATATTAAAAAATTTGAGGTGTCACACTGCAAGAAAAAAAAAAATCCTTATTTCACCACACAATAAGATTTTTGGGTTATCTCTCTATAGTTGAAATATAAATGATCAAAATCAGCTAAAAGATATTTAGTCAAATTAAACATTTGAGGTGTCAACACTGAAAAGAATAAAAAATCCCTATTCACCAATCAATAAGATTTTGGTTGACCTCTTCTTAGTTGAAAAAAAAATGATGCAAAAAATCTATAAAAGATATTTTTAGTAAATTAACATTTAGGTGTCAACACTTCAAGAAAATGAATGAACCATTCTATTTCACCAATCAATAAGATTTTTGGTTGATCCCTTCTATAGTTGACAAAAAAATAATGCAAATAATCTATCTAAAAGAGTATTTAGTAAATTAAACATTTAGTGTCAACACTTGAGAAATGACATAAAAAATCCCTTATTTCACCATATCAATAAGATTTTTTGTTATCCTCTTCTATAGTTGAATAATAAAAATGATGAAAAAAACTAGCTAAAAGAATTTTTGTCAATTAAACATTTGAGGTGTCAACACTTGTAGAAATTTACATAAAAAAAAAACAACTCCCTTATTCACCACATCAATAAGATTTTTGGGTTGATCCTCTTCTATAGTGAAAAATATAATATGATGCAAAATATTATCTAAAGAGTATTTTTAGTCAAATTAAACATTTGAGGTGTCAACACTTGAGAATGACATAAAAGAAAATCCTTATTTCACCACATCAATAAGATTTGGTTGTCTCTTCTATATTGAAATATAAATGATGCAAAAATCTAGCTAAAAGATATTTTAGTCAAATAAATTTAGGTGTCACACTGCAAGAAAAGAAAAAAAACTCCCTTATTTCACCACATCAATAAGATTTTTGGGGTTGATCCTCTTCTATAGTTGAATAGATATAAAATGATGCAAAAAAATCTAGCTAAAAGAATATTTTTAGTCAAATTAAACATTTGAGGTGTCAACACTTACAAGAAAATGACATGAGTCCCTTATTTCACCATATCAATAAGATTTTTTGGGTTGATCCTCTTCTATAGTTGACAACATATAAAATAATGCAAAATAATTCTATCTAAAAGAGTATTTTTAGTTAAATTAAACATTTTAGGTGTCAACACTTGCAAGAAAATGATATGAAAACACCATGTCCCTTATTTCACCATATCAATAAGATTTTTTCGGTTGATCCACTTCTATAGTTGACAACAAATAAAATAATGCAAAATAATTCTATGTAAAAGAGTATTTCTAGTCGAATTAAACATTTGAGGTGTCAACACTTGTAAGAAATTTACATAAAAAAAAAACAACTCCCTTATTTCACCACATCAATAAGATTTTTGGGGTTGATCCTCTTCTATAGCTGAAAACATATAATATGATGCAAAATAATTCTATCTAAAAGAGTATTTTTAGTCAAATTAAACATTTGAGGTGTCAACACTTGTACGAAATTGACATAAAAAAGAAAAAAACTCCCTTATTTCACCACATCAATAAGATTTTTGGGTTGATCCTCTTCTATAGTTGAATAGATATAAAATGATGCAAAGAAATCTAGCTAAAAGAGTATCTTTAGTCAAATTAAACATTTGAGGTGTCAACACTTGCAAGAAAATGACATGAAAACATTAAGTCCCTTATTTCACCACATCAATAAGATTTTTAGGGTTATCTTCTTCTATAGTTAAATAGATATAAAATGATGCAAAAAAATCTAGCTAAAAGAGTATCTTTAGTCAAATTATAACATTTGAGGTGTCAACACTTGTACGAAATTGACATAAAAAAAGAAAAAAACTCCCTTATTTCACCACATCAATAAGATTTTTGGGGTTGATCCTCTTCTATTGTTGAATAGATATAAAATGATGCAAAAAAATCTAGCTAAAAGAGTATCTTTAGTCAAATTAAACATTTGAGGTGTCAACACTTACAAGAAAATGACATGAGTTCCTTATTTCACCATATCAATAAGATTTTTGGGTTGATCCTCTTCTATATTGACAACATATAAAATTATGCAAAATAAATCTATCTAAAAGAGTATTTTTAGTTAAATTAAACATTTCAGGTGTCAACACTTACAAGAAAATGACATGAGTCCCTTATTTCGCCATATCTATGAGATTTTTTATGTTAATCCTCTTCTATAGTTGAAAACATATAAAATAATGCAAAAAAATCTAGCTAAAAGAATATTTTTTGTCAAATTAAACATTTGAGGTGTCAACACTTGTAAGAAATTTACATAAAAAAAAACAACTCCCTTATTTTACCATATCAATAAGATTTTTGGGGTTGATCCTCTTCTATAGC